>JAAEAF010000623.1:0-239759 GCA_011037195.1 Triatoma infestans | reverse complement strand
GATGCAAGAAACTTGAAATAATATTAAATTATAACAAAAATCAGAAATGTGACATTCCCTTGCAAAAGGGCTAGCCAGGTATAACAAGTCCAGTTACTGGTACGGTTCAAGAACAATTATGGCATTGTACTACCCCTTCTCCTCACAGGGGAGGAATTGAAGGAACAAAGAGAAGAGATTCTTTTAAGGACAGACTTTTTCTAAAAATCAAGGTGGAAGCATCAGAGCTATACCAGTATCAAGTATTAAGAATTTATTATAAGCTTTTATTGTGATATTCAGAGAACTTAATTTCTCTTAAAGAATAATATATTTATTTATAAAACAGTGGTGATTTCTTTATTATTGCTAATATTTCATTCTCTTTTAAACTTGCATTCTTAAAAGCCCTTTATTTTACAACACCGCTCGTGCAACTACAAATACACATCATCACACCAAAACATTACATTAAGATACTTCCACTGAGAAAATAATTAAAAACAATCAAATTATCTGATGGATAATTTGTCTAATTATGAAATTGAAAATTGTACGTACTTTTAATTTGTGGATTCTGATTGAAAATATCCCAAACTGCTGGCGCCAATGTAATGTTTTGGTGTGATGATATTTGTAGTAGCACGAGCGGTTTTGTAAAATAAAGGGCTTTTAAGAATGCAAGTTTACAAGAGAATGAAATATTAGCAATAATAAAGAAATCACCACTGTTTTATAAATAAATATATTATTCCTTAAGAGAAATTAAGTTCTCTGAATATCACAATAAAAGCTTATAATAAATCCTTATAACTTGATACTGGTATAGCTCTGATGTTTCCACCTTGATTTTTAGAAAAAGTCTGTCCTTAAAAGAATCTCTTCTCTTTGTTCCTTCAATTCCTCCCCTGTGAGGAGAAGGAGTAGTACAATGCCATAATTGTTCTTGAACCGTACCAGTAACTGGACTTGTTATACCTGGCTTGCCCTTCTGCAAAGGAATGATGTGTTTTCTAGCTGAATCTATGTTCACTATAATATTTTTATTTACTTCCTTAATAATTAAATCAGACTGAGACACAGCGAAGCCTGGCCGGTATTAGCTAGTAATAAACAAACTAGTATGATGACAAGTAAAGCATGTAGCTGGTAAAGAAGTAAATATTTGAAGAATAGATAAAAATATTAGTATTTATGTAGGTTAACGATGTTTTTTTAAGTACCTAGAGATTACTAGAATAGCTGTTATTGTTATACTATTAGCCAACTCTACCATTCCTTTAAACAAATAACTCTGCAATAATACTCTTACAATAAGAAAGCAGTCACTTATCGTTTACAATTGTTCAGGAATAACTGCTACCACATAAAAGAACAATAGTCGGGTTAACAATGACCAACTAAAATGGAACTGCGTATATCCGAAAAAACTAAGTATTTAGGCATGAAATAGTTGATATCCTTTTTAACTCGGTTATAGCACAATGAACAAAGTTCCACTTCACGATTCCAAAGAATCATTATATTTTGACTTAAGCATCAAACTTCTAATTTTGATCAGCCAATCCTAGGTATTACTGAACAGTGAAAGTCACAAGAATGATTCTGAGCTAACTTCTGCCAATGATGAAACTAGAAATAGTTACGACTGATCATTACAAAAGCCAGCACTCTGGACAATCTATTGTGATAATGTCAGAGACATTTTCCGTGGTAGCCTGCTTCATTTTGTAGTCACCGACCGGTTTCGGGCGTTCGCCCATCTTCAGGATGCGTTTTTCAGATAGTGAGACAACACAGACTTGCACAGAGCAAACTCAGATTTCACACTGAGATTTCACTCAGAGAGTGAAATCTGAGTTTGCTCTGCGCAAGCCTTTGTTGTCACACTGTCTGAAAAACGCATCCTGAAGATGGGCGAACGCCCGAAACCGGTCGATGACCACAAAATGAAGCAGGCTACCACGGAAAATGTCTCTGATGCTTTCCAGCTCTGCGGAACCAACTACCACAACAACTATTGTGATAATGGTTCGTTGGTTTAAAAAGAAATATTTAAAATGAAGATTTAATGTAAAAAAACCTAAGTAGATTTATAGAATTCTCAAGATAAAGAAGTAGTTTTACTAAAGAAGTACTTTTAAGAAGTAGTTTGTACCTCAATTGGGAAGTACAAAGACTTTTTTTAAGAAAAAAAAGTCATTAGAATTTATCAAAGATCATTTATTGGATAACCACAAATCTGGTATGGTAGCAGAGACATTCTGTACAGATGAGCTTAAAAGACCAGAAATTACGGTGACACAAAGATATTTATAATGATCTAGAAGAGCCCATAAAATACCACAATCTGCATCTTCGCCTGAAAACTTCAGACTTAATTAAATTAAGCGATAAATTCCATTGTTCAATGTAGGAATCTAAAACGTTAAAATGCAATCTGGAGCACTATCTGCCAAAAGTACGATATCATCTAGGCTACACCGGATATAGAGATAAAGATACCACCTATTCAAGATTATAGCACCATCATGTCAAGATAGGAAGGCAGTTCATCAATAAAAAGAAAGAATAAAATATAGACTCATAAGCATCCCTATCTGACTCATGAGTTGAGTTGGAAACTACTCTAAAAATACGACTACGTGTTCCTAGAAACGAATCAACCTAAATGATCCTTAAAATTTGTATAAATTTATTAGAAATTTCTTAATTATACATATTCCGCAAAAACGCCCTCTTGTCAACAGGATCAATGACAGCATTAAAGAAATAATGAAAAAATAATATATCTTTTGTTTTTTCGCAGAAGTCTGAGATTAATTAAAACGTAAAGATAAACAATTGTGGAATAACCATGACGAAATCCAGATTGAAATTCACTGAGAAAATTGTTTTCTGAAAGAAGATGTCGATACGACGAAGAAGAAGACCGGAAAAGATTTTTGGATGTAGCATCTACATAACAGATACCCAGGCTCTTTGTTTGCAAATATCTGTAATGGTATAAATAAGGAAATTCGCCATAATTGTTGGGAGACTTCATGTTTCCGATGTCAGCCATATGTTCCCCTCCAACGATGATTCTCAGAGGGAACTTCTTATGTACTCTGTCACGCCCGCTTTTAAGGTACTGCTAGAGCTATCAAAAATCATTACGGCAGCCCGGCAATTTCAGAGCTTAAGCAAATTGTAATCAAATTATGAAAAGTCTACAAGAAGCAAACAAGTGGTCAAACATTGTACAATCAACATACAAGAGTCTTACATTAGGATCTATTTAGCTTACAAAAGCAATCAAGTAAACAAGAAGTTAGTCAGCGGCATTCAAGAGTCCATTAAATATAAGTAAGTAGTCTACACATAACTCACAAAGATTTACCTCAAGCGACTAGTCCTAAAAAGCAACAAAACTTTCTTCGTTCAGTTCTCTATTGGAAGTCCTTTTACAGGTACCTAGAGCTCTAATCAAGCTAGCCAAATTAGCTACATGAATCGACCGTTAGAACAAGCAAAAGTTCTACAAGGCTCTCATCAAGGCACAGCTACCTAAGTAGCCAATACTACCATTCTACATAAACGCCACGTCTTCACTCTTCTCTCGGTTATTTTATCTCTCTCACAGATCTATCTCCTTACAATCTAGGTAGCCTATAATATAATATCGTGAATACAGTAGAGAGTTATGTTTTCATTATTTCATCACCACCAACTTCACCTGGAATAAACTTCGTGCATTCGTATCTCACCCGTTTTTATATAATGTATAGAATCGATATTTATTTGATAACTTTGAAAATAGTCATGAAGTTTCTAACATAGGCCATACAAATCAAGTTAAGCCATCTATATATTTATAAATAAACACCTAAGGAAATTTTAATTTCCTTTTAAAAACAAAGTTTAATAAAAGGGTGAAAACCCATCAACGTTTTGGAAACAATCAATTATTAACTATTCATTTACGAAAGTTAACTGGACATGATTCGGCCAACTGTTGGGTCAAATTACTTTATATTGCAATAATAGATATGGTTCACTTCGCCATTTCGATTTTTTTTTTTTTTTTTCAAAAATACATATTTTCAAAGTCCCCTGTGAACAAAATTTATATATTTATGAGCAGTTTATCTCATAAATAAAATCACAACTTTAATTCGAGAGTTTTGATAGCATTCGAGAATACGTTGACAGTTAAATGTGATCTGTATACTTTTTTCAGCTGTATGGAACAAATAATAAATATTAACACAATTTGAGAAATAAATACCCGAATGCTTTTGTTTACACGTAATTATAATGTTTTAATAGTTAAACAGTTCAAAACAATTTATATTTCAAAGTTTAATAAAATCAAATAGAGTACTGAAATTATGTATTTAGGCATTATTCACTTTACTATTACATAGCAAGAAGATATGACCTTTATATACTCAGTGACCTATATAAGTAAATACATCTACTTATATTTCTCAATATTATTTTAGGACTAACAATGTAATGTAAATATTTATTATTTTACTACGTAACTTAACCATTTTTTTTAACATTTTAATTAATTAATTTTTTTCATGCTTTAATGTTCATAAATAATATTTATTAACATTAACTAATTTTTATTTTTAATTATAAAACTAATTTCAAAATCACACAATGAAGATAAATAATCACTGTGCTGATTAAAACTTCTAAGAGTCCAGTATACCTGTGAACTGAATATAGGGTTTTCTACTTTCACTAAGATTCTGCATTGTTAGTAAATATTAATAAAAACAAAATGAGATTATTCTGACTTAATTAGATTACTACATAAAAAAATCTGGTGTGAAACACTCACACAACTTTCTCTTACTCCAGTACTCAAAATTATAATTGACAAATTTTATAGTTAGTGTACCAAATTTAATGAAATTCGTCGAAAAGTGAAAACACTGTCCAGTAAAACTGTCCGGTTTACTAATTTCCTTGAAACTCGGAATTTGGGTCATATTATTAATTTCTAGTTATTTCAATTTGGATGACAGAATTGTATAATCAACTGTGATAGCATTTTAAAGAAAAACATAACCCCCCTCCCCCAAAAGTCCCCTTAAATGAATTTATCAGGGGAAAAGTTTCAAATAAAAGTTGTAGCTCTTTATATGTATAGTTAACAACCCTGGTTTAAAGAAAATCGTTGGAGCCATTTTCGAGAAAATACCAGAAAACTGAAAATTATATTTCAGTAAAAACGCACTTCCGGTTATCTATTTTTTCAAACTCGGAATTTCAACAACATATTTAATTCTAATTAACATTATTTAGATGACAGAATTGTCTAATATACTGAAACAGCAGTTAAGATGAAAACCTAACCCCACCCCTCCCCCAGAAGTGCCCTTAAATGAATTTTCCTGGAGAAATGTTTCAAATAAAAGTTGTAGCTCTTTGTATGTGTAGTTGATATAGCAAGTTTAAAGAAAATCTTCGGAGCCATTTTTGGAGAAAATTGCAAAAAAACGTAAAAAACAACTAGTAAAGTGGTACTTCCGGTTGAGGAATATTGACACATAACCACCGTCAGATCCATGGTGATACCTAAACGTCATCAAGTTTGAACTTTCTAGGATTTTTCGTTTTTGAGCTATGCTGAGCACATACATACACACACACAGACACACACACACACACACACACACACACAGACCATTCGCTAAAAACCACTTTTTTGGACTCAGGGAACCTCAAAACGGATATTTCCGGTGAAAACTCGATATCGAAAATTTGACACGATTACAATACTTCCTCTTACTAGGAGTAAGAGAAAGTAAAAACAATATGAAATAAAATTATTTGTTTTGTTGAAAATTAAAGATTTACCTAATATAGCCATTTAATATAACCAAACTATATTTTGGGCATAGGTTTTGATAATGTATGGCAAACGCAGGACTTGAAATTAATTAAAGAGAACTATCAGTCTCTCTTAACGTCTTTTAAAAATAATCTTATAAGCCGGGATGTTGAGGCCATTTTAAACAGCAGATTTAATCTTACATACCGCAGTCTTAGTACTTTTGACTTAACCGAGCCCCATTTCCAAATAAATATGCACATAAATAAATTAAGACTAATCGTACAATTAAGGCTTGCCAATAAGAAAATGTGTAGCATATATTTTAATAAACAGCGTCATTATTTCGATATTCAGGTAATTTGTACACTTTGTCAGTTGCATGCACCGGACAATTTAGCACATTTCTTAACTAAATGCCCCGCTCTGTCCTCGTTTAGGTCAAAATATATACTGAAATATTGTCCAATGCCCCCAGTCTCTGAGTCTGATATATTCATTTCATTGATGGATTTTTCGACTGCTGATCATGAAAATAAAATAAAAGATATATTTTTGTTCTGCTCGGAAAGCTTTAGGCTGAGAAAGATATTATCTAGTTGATCTTTGTTCATTTTCCTTTATTCTGATTTTTGCATTTCTTGAATGTATTTAATTTTATGTATTTGTATTAATTTTATATATTTGTATTAATTTGATATGTTTGTATTTATTTATATTTTATTTAAGGTTTATTAAAATGCTATAATTTGTAAACGCACATTGTTTTGCACTTTTACTGCTTATGTCTATTCTTAATTGTACTTATTATTATTGTAGTCAAAACTTTCAACTTTAATTATGTGCTGTCTATTGTATTTTTTTATTTTTTGCTTTCTTATTTTCGTATTAGTTTTAAAATTCTCATTTCATTTTCAGTCAAATCATTCATTTCTTCTTTTTTTTTCTTTTTTTTTAATTTTTTTCATTTTGTTTGTAATTATGTTTGCATCCTTGAATTAGTTACAAAAGGAAAGCGAAGAAAAAAAGAATGAGAAAATAGTAGCACTCATTTCTTTTTCTAATCTGGATTGTATTATTTTTGTAATGTTTTATTTTTTTATTATTGGGAGTTTTTGTTTTGTTTACATAATTGTATAGATATGTGTATTGGTTGCCAACTTCCTCTGTATGCCTTCAAGGCAAAAACAGAGTATTAAATAAATAAATATAACCATTTGCGAATATGTCTTTTGAAAAGGATCACCAGTTTGAATCTGAGAACTGGTATGTTGGAATTTGTGAGGCTGGTGTACGTAGATAGATTTTCCTGAGATTACTTTTCATCCCCTAGTTTTTCTCCTAGTTCGTTCTTACTTCAACAGAAAATAATTCCATCCATTCACAAGTGAGATTATTCTGACTACCAGCGTAATGTTTGAGAAATAATAACATTAGTTTAGGAAAAGAAAAAAATCGGTTTATCTTTCTATTTCTTTGTATTTTATGTTGCGGGATTAAAAAATTTGTTTTACCTATTTCAAAAAAAAAAAAAATAAGCAATTCTTATGAAGAATATTTTAATGTAATCAATATTTATGTTTGGCCGTTTTTAATTAAACAAGCTAAAAAAAATAGTTGGCTAGGGCCAAAGAAGAAACTTTTTATTTTTAATAAAGTTTAATCATTTAACATTTATCATTTAACTCTCCATTCTTCCTTAACCGTTCCTGAGCAAGGACACTAAAGGTGTCCGAAACGTCGAACAATTTTTTTTTTAAATAAAAAGTTTTTTCTTTGGCCCGAGCCAAACTAATTTTTTAGCTTGTTTAAGAATAATTTTCGTTTATATTCTAAATACTTCTCAGAGTGTGAGTTGTGTTAGATTCCCCCCCCCCCTCTATTAAAGTGCATAAATTATAAATTTGGTTTGTCTGTGGTTGGAGTAGTTTTTATTTTTATATAAAAGAGTTTTGTAAAAGAATTATCTCATTCATAAAGCTCTTTAGAAGATCGAAGATTTATTTATTTATTTGTGTATGGTTTTTTTCTAAGGAAATATATAATATGTGTGTGTATGTTTTAAAAGAATATCTTAAAAACGAAATATCATGGGAACCTCAAACTGTATTCCGTTTAGGTATTACCACCGCAACTGTTGCAAAGGTTTCCATCCACCAAAAGTGAAAATCCATCAATCAAAAGTGCGAGTTTCTTCTTCTAATTTTTTTTCATTTTTCGCGATTTTCTAAAAAAACAGCACCAATGATTTTTCATTCAAACTTCGTACATAAACTACACATAAAAATACTTATCACTTTTATTTGTGTTATTTTTCCCGGGTAAATTGATGTTTGGTGGGTGAAGGGTCCTGGGGGAAGAGCAACATTAAGCTTAGCTGTAAAGTATATCATTTCAATACAATTTATGGTTTTACCATATACGTAATATTCATATACATTAGAACCATTGATAGAATTTAAAATTTACATAAAATCAGTTAGCCGGAAGTGTTACTTTATAGAACACTATAAAGTGCATTATTAAGGTGCGTTTTTTTTTTCGTAAAATACTATGGGGATTTTCTTTAAACTTGGAATGCTAACCGCACAGATATAAACCTATCACTTTTATTTGGAACATTAGTCTGAAAAAAAAAAATCATTTGAAAGGTTCTGGGGGATGCCATGTCGGTCATGTTTGAATTTAAACTGCCATCAAAAGCTTTGTTTGAGTTAGAGTTGATGGCGCACACACACCAGATATAATATCCTTAATCCATAATACTTTTTTTATGGCAATCCTAAAGAAACTTTATTAAATACGGCTAATTTAATGCAAATGTGGTAATTAAATTTTATTAATTGCAGTAAGACAATGTCTTGTGTTTCACACCAGATTTGTTTGTCTTATATACAAAGAGGCATTCTATGATTAGTAGTTGCTGGTTAGAATACTCTTACGCCTTATCTATTATCGTCCTAGTGTCATTTGCAAACAATATCAACAAAAGCCGCTCACAATTGTAAATGTTGAATTAATATTTTTTTAACAATAATGATAACATAAAGTTAAGCAGGTAGTTTTTGGTTTGGGAGAATACATTATGGAAAAATCCAATATAAGGGGGAAGTAGGCAGGCAGTTCTAAAAACTGAATCATTCATCATTCATGTTAGAAACACTAAGGTTTCAAGTGGGTGTTGTTGAAGTGTACTTAAGATTATAAACCTCACTTTTCTTAACTGGTAGAGATAGAAAATATAACTTGAGAAATTAGTTATGTTAATAAAATTTTAAGCATTTTTAAAAGTATACGTTAGTAAACATTATTTATGAGTTAAAAATGAAAAAATATTATGTTAAAGAGCTTTCACAATTTTGTTTACTACAATTCAGTACTTAATCAGGTTATGTTATAGATTTGATAGTGATTATGAGCATGGTCTTATAACTAGGACGTCCCCCAATTCGAGACCCGCGTTTAACTGTTAAATCTATATTTGTTAGTTAAATATTAATATTAGACAAAAAGTTTCCACCCTCATCCAAGAAATCTGATTTATAGTTGAACGTTAAGCCAGCCTGAAATAAAATAAGCTTTTCTCTTACTCTTAACCATTTTCCTCTTTAACCTATCTAGTAAATTACATATCTTTTTTCTTTATTAATGTTTAGCATAATGTCAGCGCATTTTTTTTTTTTTTTGCGACATAAACAATGTTTGAAATTACAAATATACCATGAATATTTATGGATGGTAATACATTATTATATGTTCGAATAAAGCAGTCAGTTAAATGTGATAGATAGATCATTGTAGGAGAGGTAAGACAAAGTTTTGACAATCGTAAGGTGCTGAGATTAATGAGGAACTCCAAGAGGAATTAATAACTGAAAGCTGCTGAAATAGAACAATGATAAAGAAAATATTCGAATTTCATTAAGATGTGACTTAGTTATAACAACGGACGGTTCCAGGATGCATGGTAGGTCTGGGGCTGCCGTCTATTTTGAGACGGGAGATCATTTGGTAGCGACTCTTGGTGAGTGGGCCACCGTTTTCCAGGCTGAGGTTTATGCAATTCTTTGCTGTATTTTGGATGAGAGGGTGCGTAACACTAATTTAAAAGGTGTTTGTATCTACTCGGACAGCCAAGCTGCGTTGAAGGCGCTTAATTCATGTGTCTTCACTTCCAGATTGGTGTTGAAATGTTCTAAAAGACTGGAAGATCTTTCTTCATTAAAGGATGTGCTTCTGGTCTGGGTTCCAGGTCATATGGGAATCTTTGGGAATGAGGAGGTGGATAGGTTTGCCAAATTAGGTGCCTCTCTCCCTTTCATTGGTCCAGAGCCTGTGTCTTCTGGCACATGTTTGTCGGGCTTTCAGACGTGGATGACCTCACAGCACTCATCCTTATGGATGAGTGAGGGGGTTGTCGGCAGCCTAAAATGCTCATTGGGGGCCCGGACGGAGCTTTGAGTAGCGGGGTCCGATGTCTTTCACGGACCTCCCTCAGGCATCTGGTTGGATTCCTCACTGGGCATTGTGGTTTAAGGAGACATCTCTATATAATGGGACTCGTGCCTGACCCCTTTTGTAGAGTTTGTGAGAATGAGGAGGAAACACCCATGCATCTGATGACGAATTGTTTGGGTTGTGAGGAGATTAGGTTTAGGACCTTCGGCCGGAATAGGATATCGGTAGAGGATCTTAAGCTGTGTCCTTTTAAGGTTTTGGTCCGATTTGTTCGGTCTGTAGTGAAACTTAGATGGTTAAAACCTGGGCCTGGATTTTCATTCTAGTCCCAGTGGTTGTTATTCTTTAGAGGTAGCTATATGGGCCCTGGGAGGCTTTGGATAGCGTAGGGTTTGCCCTCCCCTTCTGCGAGTAATAATAATAATAGTTATAACAACACAAATTTTCTCTTAGTATCCCCGAAGTAAAAAAGCTGAATTTAATAACAAAGTTACAATTTAGAAATAGTGCTGACTGCTGCAAATGAAGGATAATCGCGAAGAAAAATAATAAATTTCTCAAACTCTATAATGAATATGAGAAAATTTAGTACACGACGATGACCATTCGAAGAGGAAATAGATAATAGTGTTATAAATACATGAATGAAGCAACTAAGGTAATGTTTCGGTCTCACTGAAATAATGGCACATTCTCGGCACCTTCTTTTTCTAGGACCGTGTTTAGACTATTATAATGATAAGTGTATAGGAACAATTTTTTAGTTGGCTAAAAGACAGGTTTCACCCGTTTGTAGCAGCGATGATGGCCTAGCTTAGTAAAAAAAAAACACAAAAAAACAAAAGTCATGCCTGTCCAGGTGACATTGACGGAGGCGGTTAACAGACATACTTTACTATGTATTACTCATATTAGTACATCAAATAAAACAAGTGCCAAGATCGGAAATCGAACCCAGCTTATACACTTCACTACTATAAACTTCAGCTTCTTGGTCTAGGTGAGTAAGTCGGCAAGTTTTTTCGTAGGAGATCTGGCTCACATCGCCGTGGATCTGCCATTAACAAACAAGGTCAGACATGGTTTCCAATTTACTCAAGCTCGTCACGATGAAGCTTGTAACGGGAACTGAATCCGGCAATGGATCTGTACTACAGACGAGAGGCTAAATTGAAATTCATCAAAGTTTTTAAAAACTCAAATATAAAATTTAAAATGAATTGGAATTTCAGGAAATCTTCAAAACGGTAAATAAAAATAAAAAATATAAATTAAAAAAAAAAATGTATGAAGTAATGAACAAAATGAAATTAATTTCTAAGCGTTCAATATTATGCCAACTAGATAATGAATTAGTATATTCATTTAATACTACAAATAAAATTCAATATTCTATTTTGAAAACTTATAAGTACTCGTGAAATGGGGCTGATAAAGTAACCATAAACTTTGTGATCCCAAAGTGGTCCACCTGGCTGGCTTATACCATGCCTTGGATGCTTTACTTCATCCCATAACGGTAATTACTCCTTGTTGTAGATAAAATGACACTAATGTGTATTACAATCAAGATAGAATTTATTGTTTTGATGTTGTTAAAAATTATCAAAGATTATTTAATATTTATCACAGCACGCTTTTCTTCATTAATTCTACGATTCGGATTTTTTTCCAACTCCACAATCTGATTCCTCAATTTCTTATAAAAACGTGGATTTCTATATACAAAGTTTCTCTCACATTGTTAGATCAATGTTGATTAATCGATTGATTTATTATGGATTTTAACAAGCACTACAAACCCAATCATTATATGCAACATGTTATTTAATTTTTACTGAATTTTTATATTTCTATTGAACAGACCAATTGTATGAAAATCTTAAAGAATAATAATCCATAATTTAGCGTTTATGTAATTATAAAAAGAATTTTAGGATAATTCACGGTAATGATAGATATCAATTTTTTCCTTTAGCTTTTTGTAAATTGTGCAATAACGATAAAAAAGATGATCTTTTACATTTCTTATATGATTGTAAAGTTTTGGATAATTTAAGAGCTAAATTCTTAAGTAAATATTTATCAACTGCTTATCCACAAACAGACTTACTGATGTCTAATGATTATAAACAAATAAACGATATATTTTGTTATCCATCTGCAGGTTTAAAGTTACGTAGAAATTTGTATGATTGAGAGACATCACTTCTTTTTGTTTTATTTTTATTCTTCCTTTCTATTATTGTTGTTCTGTTTATTTACAAAAAGAAGAAAATAGGGAGGAAAGGGAGAAAAAAGGAAAAAGGAATGTATTTACAAAAAGTTTATTTACAAAGAATAAGAAAAAGAGAGAGAAGGGAGGAAGAAAGGAGAAATTCTTCTATCTCTTTATTAATCAATTTATTTTTTTCATTTTTCTCAGCTGATTTTGTTTTCACCCACTTAATTGTTTTTAAGAGTATATATAGATATAAAAGCTCTTTTACTCAGTTTCACTCTTATTTTCACAGATGTTGTTTTGTTTGTTCTTAACTTTATGATCTTATTTTTATTTCTATAATTATTTTGATTTTTGTAACCAACTCCTGCTACAGAATGTATTTTCTAAAGCAATAAAATATTATTATTAAAATAATCCATAATTTTAAATCAAATTGTCGAAACTTTTTAATCTTAAAAAAATAAAAAAATTCAATTTTATTCTATTCCATGTTATTTTTTTTAATTGATTTTATTTGACAATCATTATTTTCTTTTCCATTGTCTGATCGGTTGATTGCTATTTATAAAGCAATACTGTGTAATGGAACCATTTACCATCAAATTCGACATTTGGAAGCAGGACTCAATAGTTCCATTAGCAAACGTCAGTTAAAGTGCGTCTACTACGCATTACATCCCTTTTATCGCCCACTACAATTATGATGAATGAGCTTAAACTTCGAAGCTTTCCCATCTAGTCTCTAGCGGTAGGAAAAATTGAATTAAATGCCGACAATCTGAGAACTAAACAATTAGTGGCTAGGTTCTGACGAATTCGTCATTGGGAGGCGACTCACATCATTCTTCATTCATCATGCTACCTACCGTCATCATCAACCAATCAGAATTATAAACTTTCTCGTCGCAAAGAACGCAAAATAAAAATTGTATTTACATGCAAAAAGTATTCAGTTCGTGTGTTCCACATTTCAAAATCACTAATCTTCTTCCTACCATCATTACAACTACCAAGATAGCCAGTCTATGATTTGTGGTTCAAATTTAAGTTTCGTTCACGTATGAAAGTAAATATGGATGAGCATAGTTGGTTGCCGGCAGTCCAAGTTGCTCATCGAGGGTCCGGAAAGCGCTATTAGTGAGAAGTTGTTGTGTTTTTCACGGAGCTTTGTTTTGTTTTACTCAAACATCTGGTTGGATCCCTTACTGGACATTGTTGTTTAAGGAGACAACTTCACTTGATGGGGGTCATGCCGGATCCATTTTGTAGAGTATGTGAGGCAGAGGAGGAAACACCCATCCATCATATGCACATTGCCTGGGTTGAGAGGAAATTAGGTTCAGGACCTTTGGTCGGTATAGGATGTTTTTGGAAGAGCTTAGGCAACTTCCCTTTAACGTTATTGTCCGATTTGTTCAGACTGCGGTGAATCTTAGATGGATTAGACCCGGTTTGTTTTTGTTTTTCTTGGGGTAACTATATGGGCCCAGTGGGGCTTTGGATAGCGTAAAATTTTGTCCCTCCCCACAGATAAATAATAAATAATGAAAGTAATTCAATAATGGAGAAAATCGCTAACCAGTTCTGGAAGAAAGTGTTCATCTTTCTTTTTTTTTTAATTTTTACATCCACACATACTCTGTTTTCAATAAGAAAGTTTACAGAATATTTTCTGCCGTATAATCATAGTGCATCCGTAATCATCCGGCTATAATGCAAACACTTTGAACCAGTAAAATAATTATAATTTCGTGTGAAGGTGAACATATCCCTGGCTTCTTCCCTCGCCCCCCTTGGGTCACACCGACTAGTCTGAGGAGGGAAGCAAGGTGACCGCATTAGACAGTTTCTATATAACTTATAATCAGCACCAAACTATTCATACGTCAGATACATTATATATACGTTTATGCGCAAAGGTCGTTTATAGGGAAAAAGGAGTATCCCTTTTGACTCCTGAGTTAATACTGGTTTTACCTATAACAGTCCACCCGTTTATTGTACAAGCTGCCTGACATGAGGCAAGATACCCTTCATTAAACAGCTCACTTGATTAGCTAATCTATGCACTAAGGATTAGCAAACTAAACGCTATTTACATATTGTCTCCTTAACAACACAACAATCTCAACAACATTGTAACACTAATATGTAGACATATTATTGCAATAAAGTTATGATTATAAAATACAATAATATAAACTTTTAACATTATATTAATTATACGCTTGTCATAGAATTATTATTATTTGTTATTGTTAAGTAATTACTGGAAGCGCTAGTATCGACTTGGTACCTACCGTATTAGAGACATAAAGTGCCTTACATATTATACTCGTAATAAATTGGCAACTGCAAACCAATTGCCAATTTGCTACAGAATTGCCAATTGCCGTTGTTACAGAATCTGCTTGTCAACGAATCATTAAGTGTCATTCTTTACTTCAACAAACAAGTGACCTTCTCAAAAACAACCTAGAAGTCCACTTCAAGCACCAGAGCACTAAATCAGAATCCAATTGATTAAAGAAAATAAATTATACCCAATTAAGTTTGGGATAATGGAATATGCTTTGTTCTAACTGAAAAATGGGGAAACTCGTACTTGAAAATAGGTATCATATTCCTTAATACCAACACTATAAAAAGAAATCATATAAAATGTATATATATATATATATATATATATATATAGTGCCGAAACTAACCAGACAACGATTTTTATTGGGGTCATTGAGTTCTGACATTTGCTACCACGATTCGTTACTAACTCCCCACTTTTTCCCACGATTAGTACTAGCAAAGAACCTGAGGATAAGTTTTAGAACAAATAAGTCAACCGGAAGCACCACTATAGTAAATATATTTTTCAGTTTTGTTCGATTTTCTCGAAAACGGCTCTAATGATTTTTTTTAAAAGTCTAACATATATCGAAAGTGCGTTTTTACCTAACAGTTTCTTTCAGTTTTCTGCTATTTTCTCTAAAACGGCTCCAAGGTTTTTCTTTCAACTATTTATGTGAAAACAATACATATAAAGAGCTACAACTTTTATTTGCAATATTTCTCCGGGTAAAGCAATTTAAGGGTGCTTCTGGCAGAGGGGTGGTGTTATATTTTTTTTAAAGTCCTATCTTTGTTGTTTATACCATTTTGTTATTTAGTTATTTATTTATTGCAAATGGGTGAAAACCCAGTTACAATATATAACAATACAATTACTAGTACATCGTCAAATATAAAATAAATGAGAACATGTAATATATATATAAGTATATAAAACACTGAAAATAATAATAATAATAATAATAATAATAATAACGTAAAAAAAAAATAGATAATTAATATTTAGTAACAATATAACTGTGATTAACTATAATAATATCTTTTTAAAATTATTTATATTTAAAACAAAAAAATCACAGTCAGTAGATAATTTGTTGCAATATTGTTCATTATTCGTGACAGTGGACGAAAATTTGCACAGTTTGTTGCGTTGTAGGTTTTTGAAAATATTAATCTCTGGACGAGTACTCTTCAAAGGCACATGAATGTTAAGTTTACTGAGTAAGTCAAGGCAATTAATAATATTATTTAGGAGTTTAAAAACAAATATGCAATCAATGTTGAATCTCCTATTGTGTCAAGAGGTTGTAAAGCCAGACTTTCCATACTTATATTATACGGTGCCACATGATGAATACCACTTTTTCTATAACAAATAAAACGGAGAAACCTTCTTTGAACAGCTTCAAGTTTGTCGACTAGGTTTGATTGGTAAGGAAACCATACTAAAGAACCATATTCAAGCAATGGCCGGATCATTAATTTAAATAAGGTGACTAAAGTACAGCTATTTTTGAAGTGTTTAGTTGTTCTAGTTATAAAACCGTGAGACTTATTGGCTTTGCTTATAATCGAAGCGATATGAGAGCCAAAAGTTAAGTTACTGTCGAAAATTATGCTAAGATCTTTAACTTGTTCAACTGTACTCAAAGGAATGGAAAATAGTTTACAGTCATAGTTTAAAGGATTTGAATTTTTATGAAAAGTACATTACCTTACATTTCTTTTTTGTTTAAATTTATGTTGTTAGCCAAACACCAAAGTTGCAACTTGATTAAAGAGTACTGAAGTAATAGAGCATCATTTAAAGATTTAATTGAAAGAAATAATTTCATATCTTCGGCAAACAAGGAAAATTTAATAGGTTGAAAACATGACTTTATATCATTAATGAAGAGTTTAAAAAGAAAAGGACCTAGATGTGACCCCTGAGGAACACCAGAAGTAGCGAGGTAATATTAAGAGAAAGTATTTTTAAGCTTAATGATTTGATATCTCTTGGATAAATAACTGGATAGCCAATCCAACAAGGAAACATGAATGCCAAGTTCGTACAATTTTTTAAGTAATATACCATGATCAACCTGTTCAAAAGCCTTTGAAAAATCCAAATAAATTAAATCAAATTGTTGCTGATGTGACCTGTTATCTAAGTAGTATTAATTATAAATAAATAGACTGCCATAATTCCGAATTTCAAGAAAATTAGTAAACCGGAAATGCGTTTTTACACAACCGTTTTTTTTTTAGTTTCCACAATTTTATCCATACAAACTTTGACAAGATTCATTAAATTTGATATACTAACTGTGAATATAGAGATCTATCATTTTTAATGGAAACTTTATTTCCGAGAATTTCATTTAAAGAAATTTGTGGGATGGGGAGGAGGTTATGCTATCCTCAAATAAAAGTCATTTTATAAAGTTTCGATTCTCCCATTGATATAAAACTCAAGTCAAACATTTATTAAAAACTATTAAGTTTGAAGAAAATATTTTGTGAGTCACAATATTGTTGACGTCAATTAAAGAAAGTCATGTATGTGAGTGTTTTACACCAGATTTTTTTTTTTTTTTGCTTTATTTTGTCGAGACATTTCAACCTAAGGAGGACATCATCAATCATTCTTTTTGTTGACAGATGATAACTTCTTTAAGTCGACACATCTCAAGAAAATAAGCAAAAAACAAGAATTGAGGATTTCCACTCATACACACACCCACTATCCTGAACCAATAATTTTTTATCAGAACTGAACAAAAATCTGTATAATAATTTTTGTTTTTTGTTCGTCATTTTTTTGTAAACTCAATTTATTATTTTGAATTGTAGTTTTGGATTTAAATTGCAACTATAATATGTAATAGTTATTAAATGAAAACTTTATTTCTGTAGACCTGAAGAACAGTTAAATATAACTTTGAAACATTGGCAGGAAAAGTTGGTTTTATAATAATTAAAATTTATCCTGGAGATCTTCATATATCGGACTAGGGTTCCTGGTCGATAATCCTATTATTATATAATATGGTTGCCAATTAGCTGCTTAGCTGTTCATATTATTACTATTAGCCGCTCCCATTCAATCGATGTTCTTTGTTAGTTTACACTGTTCGCAGAAATACAATATAAAAGAAAAATAAATGAGCAATATACTCTCACCACAATTTTCTCTCATTGTAAGTCTCACAATTCTGTTTTATATATATATATAGAGTAATATGATGTGTATTACTCTAGATGTGAAAGAAATTCAGAATAGTAAATAATTATAATTTTTAATTTAACTCTTCTCTAAAGGGATCTCGACAGAGGGGCATGGAAGAACGGGCCGGGCCGCCAATTACAGGCGAATCTATGTGGTACACGAACGGGTCCAAGAAGGAAGATGGAGTAGGAGCCGGCGTGTACGGGGCTCATCCGAGATGTAATATCTCGGTGAGCCTGAGAAGGCTATCTACGATCTTTCAGGCGGAGCTAGTCGCGGTTATTATCTGCGCCGCCGAAATAAGAAGACGGGGAGTGTATAACTCTAGAGACGTCATTTATTCGGATAGCCAGGCTGCTCTGCGGGCAATTGACTCGTGGAAGATCAGCTCAAGGCTGGTGTGGGACTGTCTAGGTGCACTCAGGGAAATTAGTAGCCATAATAAGGTCTTCCTGGTTTGGGTACCTGGGCACTCGGGTTAAAGAGGCAATGAGATGGCGGACCGCCTGGCCCAGGAGGGTTCAATGAGAGCACTTATCGGGCCGGAGCCGTTCTGTGGCGTCTTAAGATGCCTCAGGAGTGCATCCATCAAGGCATGGATGCAGGACTGATCAAGGGAATGGTGGGTCAAAACTTCAGGCCAGAGGCAGGCGAAAAAGTTTATCCATAGCCACTCGCCCAAGCTAACTGCGGAACTACTCAATTAGGCCGGGCGCCATAAGGATAGCAGTTGGCGTTCTCACTGGCCATTGTAGATTAAATAAGCACATGCATCGCATGGGCCTGGCAACGGATAGCCTATGTAGGTTTTGTCAGGAGGAAGAGGAGACGGCACTGCACGTGGTATGTCAGTGCGAGGGGCTGGTCTGGCTAAGGTACCGCCTCTTTGGTAAAGAGAAGCTGGTGCCAACAAGCCTTAGCAAGGGCCCTCTCTCGGACCTATTAAGTCTTTTAAGGCAAGCAGGACTCGAGAGAGTGCATGATAGCAGGTGCTCTGATTGACCACCTGGGAGCCCCCCCCCCAATTCCACAGTCCGGCTAAGGACTGGATAAGGGGAGGGTCTCCTACTAGGGGTTGCCACAATAGATCCTTGGGGTATCGCGGTGTCGTAGACTGAAGAGCCTATTCCCCCGTTAGAATCTAATCTAATCTAAAGGGATCTCGTGAGGTCTGTGTTCATCTGGATTGATTGAAGGATAAAAAAATAATTAGAGAATAACCATAAAAAAGAAATACATATAATTAAACAATTTAGACTACAAATAAAATCTTATTCCATAAATAATAGTAAAATAATTCTTAAGCAGTAACTATATTAATTTGTACAACTTACAATATTTAAGGGTTTTTATGGTGAAGGTTGGGCCTTAACTCTCGTATAACACTACGACACTGTTCTATAAATTCCCACTGAGCATGATTTCCTTCACCTAAAAAATTTGATCCTCTCCTATTTGAGGCTCTCCATATATATGATCCCTCCTCCATTCAAGGGAGAAAGAAAGGGAAATTCCCTTTTATTGTACTAAAGGTATTTTACCTTTGTAACTGTTGCTATTGTTTCACTCAACCTTCATAAAAACCCAGTCTTGAAATTGCAATAAGTAACAACCAATATTACATAGATATTAACTAATATTTTTCACTTAATTCTAAAATAATTTATATTTCTTCCCAAAGGTCTACACATTACAATATATGTGTAGCTATTCAACTGATACGGTCAATTGGTGAGGTTAACCATCAACTATTGCACCACTAGACAAACTATACAAAACAATAAAACAATATAGACCGCACAAAACAATACGAACAAACCACATGAAATGAGGTACTGTATGTATCTAAGTCCAAAAAACACATAACTACTAACCAATATACAAACAGGTCAACAACCATAAACATTACTAAACAGACTACAATGCACAATCCATGCACAAAGAAACAATAGAGCTGAAACGAGAAACTAAATGTTTTTAAATAAAATGGGCCGCCTTAGGACATTGTTCACTAGTGAGTGATTGTCGGCTAGTGCTTCTTTTACCGTTGATGGCATTATGTAGAATTCTGTGAGGTGCCTATATCTTTAGCATGAGAATTGTTCAATCGTGGATAGATCATTACAGATATCATAACCGTTCTAACTGATAAATAACTTTAGATTTTTAAGAAAACTTTGATTTTCCTTAAATAGTATAAAGAATTTCACATTGTTTAAAATACAGAATTTTTGCATAATATACTTTTGAAATTTCCTATCGCCCCCCTTATTAAAAAATACCTTAAAGAATGCCACATGACATCTCTATCAACATATTCTTAATGTAATTTAAACATAAATTAATATCATTTAAAAATAAGCATGATAAATAAAAACGAATAAATTTTGTTTTTCTCTATTTATTTATTTTAATATCATCTCCAATTTGCCATATGCTGCCAAGCTTCTTACATATCAATTTACCTACATATTTTCTTGTAAATGACTTATCTCCCTCCCCCCTAATAAAGATGACTTGATAAAACACTGAGCATGCTTAACACGACTATAAAAATTTAGTTATAAAGTATCCTTCAAAACATGCTATTTATTATACACTGTTTTCTAATATCTAACCATAATTTATAATAATTCCATTTTGTCATTAAATACATACACACACACAAGTAACATAATCTTGTAACCTCACGCTCATATATATAATCAACAAGCCAACAAGTGTCGAGTGTAACAGAAACATTGCGATGAAGTGAACTCTCTGCAAGAACGTAATTAATGGGATAAAAGAAATATACACGCTATGGCGTACGCTAAATTAATTTTCCCATGGAAATATTTTAATAAAAGTTGTAGCACTTTGTATGTGTAGTTGATATATTAAATTCAAAGAAAATCGTTGGAGCCGTTTTCTAGAAAATCACAAAAACTGAAAAGAAAACATTGAGTAAAGTGGCACTTCCGGTCTAATGCGAGGGATATATCTGAATGGGATCCTAAGTTTGAGCTTTCTGCAACTTTTCTTAAATCTTTACATATTCTTTACACGCACACACACACCTACAGATCATTTTCTAGAAACCACTTTTATTGACTCAGAGGACCTGAAATCGTGTATTTCCGGTGAAAACCATTTCGAAAATCTGGCACGATCGCAATACTTCCGTTAACTAGTAAAAATAGTTTGATCTTCACCGATAATTGTTCAGTGGTAACGAATTTGCGAAATCCCAATAAAAATTCTCCGTCGATAATATTAGAAAGTCAAATATAACTTTTTCCACTACTTCTAGGGAATATAAGCATTAGCTGCATGAAAGGGTACCGTTGGCATTGGCGGCAATGAGGCGGTGAATGCCTTGGCTAAAGCTGCCGTTACCAATGGCTATATGAACATAGATTCCTATCTATTACCTAATATAAGGTGTTTAAGTTAAAAAGCAATCCATTACTCCCTTTGGTAAGATGACTGCAATAGATCTAAACTCTCTAAAGCTCAATTATACTTAGCATTGAGTTAACACTGTAAGTCCTGCAAGTTTGCACGCCTCGCAAACCCTGATAGTCCTCATTAAATGCAATATCTGTAGTATGTTTAAGGTTCAACGATAACCGTATATCCAGTCATACCACCCGCAGTGTGCCATCCACAACAAGGAGTTACGTGATCGGGGATTGAATCTCCTGACAATCATAAAATTTTAGAATCCTCTTCAATAAATAGAAACCACAATTTCCTCCAGGATACCATTGCAGACAATTACATAGCCATGACAAAAAAATTGCAGCAGATCATTTTACAAGAAACATAAATATACTTGAAGTTATTGAGCAGTTTATCAAAATTAACAATATCAATATTGTAAATTGGATGTTCAGGTTTCGTCATACAAAAGAATTCTCTTCTGTAATTCTCTTACTGAAAATTTTTGTAAGTACATTTCTTAAGTTATTTCCATACTTTACTCTTATATATGCCACATATTGTCAAAGTTTTAATAGTTGTGATTTAGTTTAATATTGATCTATTCTACAATAGTTTAAAATAAATTTGAATGTGATATATATATATATATATCACACTTTTTATATAGGCTATTTAAAAAAAAAAAATTATTTTGAAAATATTTATTTTAAGTTCATATTTTATGTTGATTCTATTTTTTATTGATTTGTATTAAAACCTTTGTACAGACCCTGAAGAAGGCAATAAATTTGCCGAAACGTCGGTAGAAATTTAAAAATAGTTCTTTTATATGGCCGAACCTCAACATCCAATTTACAACATTGAATGCAGCCGGTCGTAACGAACACCAAAAACATCAATATCAATATTTTAAATCGTACCTCACAACGAAATACCAATATAATCAGATTAATGGGCAATCTGTGCGTACAATAAACATATAATATAAAAGTCACTAACTCACCGTTTCTAATGGATTTACAACAGCAAAGAGAAATCCACCAACAGGATCAACTAATTTCAGTGTGAATGCTATTGAAAATTGACTGTAGAATTTATCGGGCAAAAATAGTCTGTATGGTGATTTGATATCCGATCCAGGTCGCATGCCCATGGCTGGAAATCCATCAGCTCCATTTTCAAAATATTGCCATCTTGAATCTTCAAATGGTATCTTTATCGCTGTAAGCAGATCACTCTCCATGAAATCTATAAAACAAATTTAAAAATCAATTACGACTACAATAACAAATAAAACATAATATACTATTATATTATTTGGAATTATTGAACTATATATTGTATTTAGTATCCAATAATAATACATAGAAGCATTTCAAACAGATATTATAAACACATGTGACCGTCGTCTATTCCTCAATTGACTTGCTCCAAATTATTTATTTCAATGTACACTCAATGTATATTAATATCCGGTTGCTCACTAATTTCGAACTAAAATATCAGCTACATAATCTTGTTTTCAGCTTCTGCTTAATTTTATTATTATTTGTCTTTAATTCCGCTCTCATTCTTCTAAATAATCTGCATTTTTTTCTTTATTAAAAAACGCACTCTGATGTGGAACGCTTAGGTAATTACTCTTATTGCAATTAATTCAATATAACTGACGAATTTCTTTAAAATTACAATGTATACAAACGTATTGTTGGGCTAATCATAAAGAAAGCGGTGATGTCATACATGTATATACTGAGTGTGACTTGTGATTTAGCGCCTTCCTTTCAGTTTTAATCAACAAAGCTTGTAGCGCAATTTAAATTTTAATCTGACTGACAAATCCTCTAGGACCATTTTTACTTTCTCTTACTCCTACCTAGTAAGAGGAAGTATTGTAATCGTGTCAAATTTTCGATATCGAGTTTTCACCGGAAATATCCGTTTTGAGGTCCCCTGAGTCCAAAAAAGTGGTTTTTAACAAATTGTGTGTGTGTGTGTGTGACAGCATAGCTCAAAAACGAAAAACCGTAGAAAGTTGAAACTTGATATTCCGTTTAGGTATCACCATGGCATCTGCCAGTGGGTCATCTGACAAAATTCATCAACCGAATGTACCACTTTACTTGTGTTTTTTTTTTTTATTTTTTGCGTTTTTCTCAAAAATAACTCCGACGATTTTCTTTAAACTTCTTATACGAACTACACATACAAAGAGCTACAACTTTTATTTGAAATGTTTCTCTGGAAAATTCATTTAAGGGCAGTTATGGGGTGGGGTGGGTTTAGGTTTTCATCTAAAGTGCTATTTTAGTTTATCAAACTATTCTGTCACCTAAATAATGTTAATTAGAATTGAATAGGTTGTTGAAATTCCGAGTTTCAAAAAAATCGGATAACCGGAAGTGCTTTTACATTACTACTTTAGTAAATGATTTTTTTCACTTTTCGCGATTTTCTCAAAAATGACTCCGACAATTTTCTTGAAACACGTTGTATAAACTAAACATACAAAGGTCTGCAACTTTTTTTAAAAACATTTCTCTGGGAAAATTCATTTAAGGGCACTTTTGGAGGAAGGGTGGGGTTATGTTTTTCTCTAAACTGCTATCATAGTTGATTTTACAATTCTATCAACAAAACAAAATTAATTAGAAATAAATAGATCGCCAAAATTACGAGTTCCAAGAAAATTAGTAAACCAGAAGTGAGCTTTTACTAGATAGATTTTTCAGTTTTCGACGAATTTCATTAAATTTGGTACACAAACTATAAAATTACTCAATTATAATTTTGAGAACTGGAGTAAGAGATGCTTGTGTGAGTGTTTCACACCAGTTTTTTTTTTTTTTAAGATTATTATAGGGGATTATTACACTGCGACTTGAAAGATCTACTGTGCTCCCCGGAGCCTCCAAGCAGTGTTCTCTAGCTACAGACAACACCGCCAATCACCGGACTGTGAGCTGCAGAGGCTCCGAGGAAGACAAAATCTAAGTAGCATGCTGGATTCGAACCCGAGACCTCCACGTTGCGAGTCCAGTACGCTTACCACTGAGCTAATCCCTTACTTCTCCCTTAGCTTAGGCCAATAACTAGGGACGGAGACCCGAGTTTGTGTATTGTGTTTGTCCTTGTCTGTAAAGGGTACAGATGTATTGTGAACTATTCTGACGAAGTGCATGGCGTACTGAACTGCGGAACCCGTGGGATCGCTCCTCCCAAGTATGTGCATGGAACAGCCTTGCAGGCTATTGGATGCTGGCTGTTTTGTGTTTGATGTTTTCTGTTAGGTGTTGGGTTTTAGCTGTTGAGTGTCAGCCGTTGGGTGTTAGCTGTTGGATTTAGCTGTTGAATTATTTTGTTTTTTAGATTGTTATAGGGGATTATTTAAGAAAAAAAAACTGTTCTTCCAAATTTGAAATTGCCGCACATCACTCACTATAAACATTTTTCAAATTGTAGCAATTGTTGACTTTAGATGTAATCAGGTGTATGTAATTGTTGGCTTAACACCAAATAATTTTAAAGTGTTTTTTATTTAAAACAATGTTTGCCGAAACGTCGGGTTTTAAATTAAGAACACTTTAAAATTATTTGGTGTTTTTTTTCTGGAAAAATTCCTGGTCGATAAGGCAACAATTATTATTTTTTTATTCTTGTCTTTATTTATCTATATTAATACAGTATACATATAAGTAGGACAAACAAGCTTTTTACAAAAACATAAAGACTGTCTGCTTGTGATACCACGTCGCAGGAGCAGGTTTATGATTAAATAATACTTTGCGATCTTACTATATCTTAAGAAAGATACATTCCAAACAAAGGAAGAAATCAAATATATATACGAAATGCTACGGAGAAATTCACGAGAACTGATCTTATTTATACTATTAATTATAAATATAAATCTTAATAAATATAATAATTATACTTCGTGATTATTAATTTATGAAGTTTAATATTTTATTTTATTTTATTTTTTGTTTATTTATTTATTTATTTATTTATTTTTCCCACTACAATTATTGACAATGCTATTATTTAATTTGCAAATTCATATTTCTAAATGAGTAGGCATTTGTAACATAACCAATCAGAGCGAACCAATCACTACCATTTAGTAGATTTAGGCAGATAAGGCAACAATTAGATACATCTGATAAACATTTTTCTTATCCCTGCCACCTTTTAACAGTTTTTTTATTTTTTAAAAATTCTATAAATACACTTTCTCTTCATTTCAATCTCAACGTTCTCAACTCCTCTCTTACCCTAAACATATCTTTATCTTTTCTCTTATTGTTAATATCATTTCATTTAATCAACTTCTGTGTTATTCTTGTTTTTAATATTTGATGCTCAAATTGTTCTGTTAATATTTCATTACTTTAATTTTTTTTTTTTTTTTTTTTGTTATAAAACTATGCACTTTTTCTTCACAATGATGCTGCATAGTATTTTTCCTTTTCTACAATAAGTTTTGGAGAGCTCCTGAAGAAGGGCACGATGATACCCGAAACGTAGAGCAACAAAGAATTTTTTTTTTTTTTTTTTAATTTCCTGTGGTCATTATAATTTTAAGATTCATTGTGGTTAACAATATTTCTTTAAACATTAGATAGATAAAGAAGCCATAAATTGAAATGAATTGGAACTTTAGTAGAAAGCTGAAGTGATTGAGCCCCCAGAAACTATTACGTTTTCCAGAAAACTAAAGCTAGAACATCTGCAAAATGTAGAATGAATATTTGAAAAAAACGGTAAGAAAGGTGAAGAAAAAAAAAAAAATTATAATCACCAAGACCCATCGTGCCTCGTTTTAAGCATCAAAAAAGTTTGATATCACTATTCTCTTTTGTTTTCCTCTCAAATCCATTTATCTGAACTTAAAGACTTTGAAATTATGAAGATAGATGAACTAGTATTGTATTCAACAAATAAAATTATCTCTATCAGTCTAATCTAAAAAAAAACTTTGCCAAATGGTAGTCGAATAAGCAGAATTTATCATTAATTATACACGTACTGTCTACTGAGAAACGTAAAGCAAAACTTTGTCGCTTCCAAAGTGACAGAATATGTAATCACATATTGTATATATACAAGGAAAATAGGTTATTCTATGTTTATATACACACACACACACACACACACACATACACACACGAACACACTAAACCCTGTTTGTAACGCGTCATGATGAAGAGCCCAACATTCACTGATAAACATTCCACTAAGTCCTGTCCCACCTGTGTAACTGCACTGCATTCCATCCAACATTAAGTCCATCGTGCAAGTTAATTACACGGAGAGCAACATAGAATAGCACTAAGTTACATTCAACTTTAATTACTATGATTTAATAAAATAGTTTCTGTGAGTTATAACTTAACTTTATATTTGAAATAAGCGTACTGACTGGCTAAGGTGCAGATAAATAAAAAATATGATCAACCATATTTTCACCTTACAACTTTAATTCTTGCAACATATTCAATTTTAATTTATTGACATAATTAGTCTTAACTCAAATCAAAATAACACAAATCACTAAACTTTGAAAAACATTTCAAATAAAAACCAAAGATATCCAGAAATGCAGTGCGCATCAACGTTTATAAGAAAATCGTTGCAGAAAGTTTCAAAAAATATGGGAAAACTTAAAAATCGAAATTCAAATGAAATCAGATTCGTGTTAAAACGAAAATCGGAAAATCTTTATCAGAATTTTGCAAAATATCTTTAATCATATTCTCTAGTGAAGGCATCTGTTAGGGGGAGGAATTAGACTCCACTTCTTCATGGATGTTGACATCCCTGCGGGAAATGCAATCTAACAACATGAATCACACTTTCACTTACTATGTGGTCTACAGAAGTAGCTGATCTTTACAACTACTCGAGTTCAGCATTCTCATACCAAACTCTAGCTCAACACTATACACACCAACTTATTATACAACATTCAGAAGATCTTCGTACAGACAGTTACGTTCTATGAACAAAAACAGCCACCAAAAGAGGCACAATCTATGTGGCAGATGTAGTAGGGTTTCCGTGGGATTGGATAGAGATAAATTAATAAGAGAAAAATTATACTAACATAACACTGATATATTAACTAAAAAAAGAGGAATTTCGTATGGACACTGGCAGCGTGACTAGAAATGACAGGCTGAACTAGCATATAATGTTGGTGATCGTGACGTTTTCTTGAAAATTGTATGTACAAGAAATTAAATTCCAGACTCTCTGTACAGGGTGATCTGTAATGTATGTAAAAAACTTTGGTAACTTGGCGGGGAAGTCATTTTAAGTAAAAAATGTTATATGAACATAGGTCCTATTTCGATCAATTACAGAACTACAATAGTTGAAAGTTTTAGCATTTATATTTATTTAGTGATGAAAAACAAAACGAAATCATCAGCAATTGTTATTTAAAACTAGAAAACATATACAGTAATCTGTAAACAATACTTTAGTATTAGTGGAGAATTTAGAGGATTATAAAGAGCTTGAGTGCAGCTGAATTTGATTTTGCTGATATTTATTTTTGTGGTTTCTGCGATGGTGATTCTCTTCATTCATCAAGAATAGACAAGAATTCCGAAAAGGCGTCAACCATAGGTTGTTAGACGTACATTCCACAGACTTCAAGAGGCAGGAACAACTACTGTACGCAGTAATGGTGGCAATCACCAGATAGGTAATGTTCGCAATGAAGAAATTGTGATCAACGCAGTTTTGGACAATCCCACAGTAAATAATAGACAATAACAAGGCAATTATGCTTGTGCAATATAATGGAGGACACAAACCTAGAAGAACTGCATCTCTTTCATGTCCATTGGATTCTGGCTTTACAACCAGAAGATTACGCCAGCGCGTGGAGTTTTGCACCTGGATACTACATATGGTTGCCGAAGATCCAGACTTTTTGTCTAGTGTTCTGTGGACTGATGAGGCTCAATTTATGAGAGATGGTATCATTAACTACCATAACTATCATCTATGATCTCTACACAATTCACATGTTGTTATGCAACTGTCGCAATTCCAACATCGCTTTAGTGTTAACACCTGGGCTGGCATTTTCAATGCTCACTTACTTAGAATAGAAGTCTTACATAGTAAACTAAAGATATGTGACTTTCGTAAATGAAAGGCTTCATGATATGTTAGAAGACACTCCACCACAGACGCGGCAGCAAATGAATATCCCAGCACACTATGGAAAGCAAGTAACTGAGTGGTTAAATAGGAATTACGCTGACAGATGGATAGGTCGTGGAGGCCCTAACCACCCTTGGCCTCCAAAGTCACCCAACCGAAATCTTCTTGATTTTTATCTTACGGGCCACCTAAAGCAGGCTGTTCAAATAAACCTGAGTGAATAGTTACTCGAAAGAATAATGGATGAATAATGAAATTCGCAACAATAATGTGATGGTTCGTGTGTATGACTCTATGATTGTTAAGGAGCATACAATCTCAAGGAACACAATTCTCACGACCCTCACAAACCTTCTACATTACAACTCGTCGTATCTTTTTGTTTTTTTAATGTTTCTTTTCTTTCTTTTTTTTTTCACTTTTCTTGTTACAAATTCAAAAGTTTCATTATTAAAGATCTTCTTCAATTTAATTGGTCATTTATTTCAACATAACAATTGAATTTATTTACAAAGAAATTTTGTAAAAGACTTGGTTAATTGAGAGATTCTTGCATCCAATTTGTTTCAAGGCTTATGATTCTTAAGTCTGGAGTGTACCTTCTTCAATATTTTGAAATAGAAATTATTCAATAAATTTCAACCGGATTGCAATTAAGTTTTAGGCACAATACATTTTGAGCTTCATATGATCAGGGACAAGTTAGAAAAGCAACAAAAGTTTCAGATTATTCATCAGAAATTCTGATGAATAATTAGTTATTATGAACAATTTTTATGAGTCACTAATTTTGCTGTTATAAAAAATAACAATTGCTAACGAATTTATTTTGTTTTTTATTGGTAAATAGATATAAATGTATGTTTGTCTAAATATAATTTGGAACGTTTGTTCTATGGAACTCTAGTTCTGTAATTGATTCGAAATAGGACCTATGTTCATCTAACATTTTTTACTTAAAATGAGCTTTCCAACCAAGTTCCTAAAGTTTTTACACTTGTTATAGATAACCATGTAATGCTTGTAAAAAAACTTCCCCTACCTCTCCTTCAGAAATCTCCTAGGGGTTGAGGTAATCAGATCTTGATGTCTCCAAGCTCGTGGATGAGAGAAGCATACGTCTTATGTGACGTGGAGGATGACGTATTCATTACATAGCCATCAAAAGAAACCACAATAGATTTTCTATATTATGACTTGATCTTTATAGCCTACTTTCTTCACATATATCATCCCGGCGAGGATGCTGCATAAATAAAGAACTAGCACTTTATCTAACGTTGCAAAGATCCAGAATCCCTAAAATGAAAACTCTTGGAGCCAATTTGAGTACACTAAAACTGAGAAAACTGAAAAGTTCCACTATGTAAAATAATACTTTTGGTTAACCAATTTTAAGCATAACATCATAGCTGGATCCCTAGTGTTTCTAAATGAAGTATGAAGATGCAACAGTTTGCGAATTTCTATTATGAATGACTTTGGCTACGAAGACATAAAACTAGGCGCCCCCCCCTCACACACATACCCTTAGATCATCTGATTTCAAAATTGGCAATACGGATGTGTTTTAAGGTAATTTTTGATTAGCATCTTATTAACTAAATTCTTAAAGATTGTGTAATTGCTTTTAAAAAAAAGAAAAGTAATTACAATTATTAATTTATTATCCTTTCTTATTTTTCTTACTGTTATCCCAGATCAACTGTTGGAAATTGGATTTTAATTTAAAGTTCAAAGACAACTTTTAAAAGTCCCCAGAATTTGATAAAATACGGTATGAAATATGCAAATGATATTTTCATACTGACGATAATAATTACCCATACAAATTTAAGAAAAGAGTGTAAAAATGTCTTTAGGCGTAATTCTACTTTCTTTTTTTTAATGCGATGCAGGCTAAAAGCATAACATCTCTAGAAAACAAAAGAAAATCTAAAGATATAAGCAAAATACGCTGAATACTGGAAAATTGTTAATATTAAAGAAAATTATGCACAGTGTGAGGAGAACAACCTCGTGGTATTTAAAGCAAAGAATATTTTATTGGAATAAAATTAAAGAGTATCAAGTGGCAAGCTACTGCAGAAATGAAATGCCCTACTATCTAGCGGTTGTTGCGGCTACTTGACCAGTTAAAAATCTTACCAACAGATAGCAATGCAACCACAATTCTCACGACCCTCACAAACCTTCTACATTACAACTCGTCGTATCTTTTTGTTTTTTTTAATGTTTCTTTTCTTTCTTTTTTTTTTCACTTTTCTTGTTACAAATTAAAAAGTTTTCATTATTAAAGATCTTCTTCAATTTAATTGGTCATTTATTTCAACATAACAATTGAATTTATTTACAAAGAAATTTTGTAAAAGACTTGGTTAATTGAGAGATTCTTGCATCCAATTTGTTTCAAGACTTATGATTCGTGTACCTTCTTCAATATTTTGAAATAGAAATTATTATCTAAATTTCAACCGGATTGCAATTAAGTTCTGGCACAATACATTTTGAGCTTCATATGATCAGGGACAAGTTAGAAAAGCAACAAAAGTTTCAGATTATTCATCAGAAATTTTAATTTCTTCTTTTTACTGTTGGTAGAAATTGTGAATATGTGTGTGTTTGAAAATAATAATAATAATAACAATAATAATAATAATAATAATAATAATAATTAAAAAATCGCAAATTTGATATTTATTTTTAGCATAGGACGAAAGATTTTACCATAGGAAGAAAGGTTTCGGCCAAAATTTGGGTTGTATTTTTGATGACTGCTTCGGTTTTTCGTAATTTTCTGAAAAAAGGCATCAATAATTTTCTTTACTTTTTATAGTAACTTACACGTCTCTTATGAGTAAAACACTTCATACACCCACTTATGTGTAATACACCAACATTTCTCTGGGAAAAATTGAAGAAATTTGAGTTGCCGATCTGCAATGACATTAAGTTTTCTTATAAAGTGTTATTTAAATACTATTTACGGTTCAATCATCTTAGATAACTTAAAAGAACTAAAAATGTTGTAAGAATTTAAACGGAATTTGTTTCATTTTTTCTTGTGATTTTCTGGAAATAGCTTACTCTAAGGATTTAGATTAGTTTTATAAGCAAAACTGCCCTTTTAGCCATTTATAATCGTATTAAAGACATTAAATTATATTGGTAAAGTTCTGCGCTTGAAGAAAATTTTTCAATTGGAATCGTAAGAGCTGTTGAGGGCATCCTGACCGTATTCTCACAACCCCAGTGAGCTGTAGATTCTCCTAGGAAGAGAAAATCTAGGGCAGCAATGGTTTCACTCCGCATGCCAGTACAGCACGCTGTCATTCAGTTAATTCCGTCCTCACTCCAATTTTTTTTTATATTAAAATAATAAGAGCTCAGATTTAATAACCTCATGAAAATTTCTCGGCATCATCGGATTCAACCAAAGTCTGTGAAATTTGCAGTTCTTCAGTAAAAATGAATATTTACAGCAAAAAAAAAAAAAAAACTCATGTGAAACAGTCACACGACATTCTCTCACTCCTCTTAATTTTTTTTTTAATATTAATTTTGCTCATATGTCGCACAATAAATAGAGAGGCGGTGAAACACCAGGGCCAACCTACCAAAACAGAGGCAGGTTGATTACATTCATTGAATGATGACATGTAAAGAGTGCCAATAATATTAAACATAATTAAATATTAATGATTCATATTCCCCAGAACTAAACGAAAAACAATTTTTTAGTGAAAATGTTACAATAAAAGTGAAAGATTTATATCTGTGAAGTTGGAATTCTAAGCTTAAAGGAAATAGTTAAGGTCATTTTGCGAGAAAAGTCCTAGAACCTATACTATAAAATCGCACTTCTGATTAATCGATTTTCTTCTAGTTTGGAATACTAGTAATGCTTCTAAGTTAAATTAATAGATAGATAACAACCATACTTTTACTGGAGTGGTTCTTTGAGGGAAGCTTAAGCCGACTGTTCCTCTAGAATTCCCAAAAAGCTAACCTTCAAATAAAAGTGTTAGATATTTATATCTGTATATAGTATATAGGAATTTGTATAAAATCGTTGGAGCCGTAACTGAGAAAATCCAGAAAAATTGAAAAAACACACACTTCCGGTTGATGGAATTTGCCGGAAACCTTCGTGTCAGATGCGGAAATAGTACCTAAACGGAATACTAACTTTGAGCTTTCTATAATCTTCCATTTTTGAGATAATCTGCAGACACACAAACATTTTTTTTCGTACTGAGGGGATCTCAAAACTTACAATATCCGGTGAATACTCAATTTTGAAAATTTGAATCCACCGTAATACTTCCTCTTAAGAAAAAGTAAAAAAAAAAAAATGCTTTAATACTTCATATTTTTCTTAATATATCTATAAAATGACATTAGATTTTATATTTCTTTAAGTTTTTTATGATACTGCTGTGTTTTTTGCAATAGATTATGAATGAATAAAACAGTGAAAAACAATTATAACAAAAAACGCATAACACGCATAACATGAAAAATCGGTTTCACGAAATAACACTGCGCTCCCTACAAAATACTATGTAATTTCATACATTTTTTTTTCTATTAATACGAAACAAAAATCGCTTAATACGAAAATTTTTCGCTTCTCGTGGAACAAAATATACTTGCTTTCTGCCGTCACATTTTTCGTCACCCAAATTTTTTGGCTTATTTTTTTTTTTTTTCGTTAGACCGAATAAAATAAACAATGGCTGCCACTGTTGCTAAGTTACGCTTGTCTTTGGGTAGTAAGAGAGGCATTGCCATTGTCAAAACATTTCAATCTTCTGGCCAATCTTAGTTTCGAAGTATTCGGTGATAGCTGGTGTCGATGTCGGCTAATTGTGATTTCTACAAATCGGTGAATCCCCACATCAGAAATGCGGAACATCATGAAAAGCATGCACGTCTTAGATGCGCATTCAAATAGCAAATTGAATAAAACGATGGACGATACTGAACAATTTGATGCCGAAAAAGACACTGCAACAAAAAATATCAGATTTCTTTCCAAAAAAAAAAAGCAATAATTTTTTTACGTTTTTTATTAAATACACATATATGTACATAAAATTATTTATGTATCTATCATTTGTTGGACAATATTATATATTGTCCCTACACAATACCGCATATATATATATATATGTAATTATAGACTGTCAATGTATTTACCTACAAGTGTAAATTTTAGCAGGAAAACGACTTTAATAAAATTTGACGACATATTCATTAATTCATAATGAGAGAAGGGAATAGCTAAGGGGTAAGCGTACTGGACTTCCACGCGGAGGACCCGGGTTCGAATCCAGCTGTGATGCCCTTAGATTTTTCCTTCCTAGGAGCCTCTACAGCTCACTGTCCGGTGATGGGCAATGTTGTCTGTAACGAGAGAACACGGTCCAACGTTTTTTTATTGTACTTTATAGTGAAATAGAAGTTAGGTAGCGAGAGAAACAAAGAGACAGACTGGCTGAGTTATTAGAAGTAAGTAGAAAGGTTGGCGACCGGAGGTATCTACTGTTGTTAAACTGTCTTGACTGTTCTGCTGTCGCTGAATCGAATTCTCCCTCCCTAGACTGTGGGGTGGGGAGTCACTAAAGTTTGATTCATTTTATGTCTGCTTCTTTCCTCTTCGGATCCTATGAATCTTTAAGGATTCCGATTCCATTACACAACCCTCATTATAAATGACGTTAATGTTTGCTATAAAGTGACACTTTATTGTAATCTATAATTCTGCTGTCTATATAATATTCAGATATACCAAAAGCATTGCTACTTCTAGAATTCCAAATTTGAAGAAAATAGGATAACAAAATGCTAATTTACTGAACAGATTTCTGAAATTTTTGTAATTTTGTTTAAATCCGTCTCAAAAACTTTTATTAATCATGGTACAGATAGATATTAACTTATCACTTCATAGATAGTGTAAGGGTGTTGTGAGGAGATGTTGATTGTTGATGATGATAGATAAACACCTTAAGATTGGTTTAAGATATATAATTGATATGTGTATATATATAACTGACTGCCAGGGACTTTACACTTTAGCATTTAGAACTGAACTGAACTGACAGACTGACGTGGCTAAAATGATATGTACGGAGTGTGAATCAACAGAATGATGTCTGATGTGTAAGACTGAATTGAATAGAATTATCCTTGACTGTCTCTCTCTCATATATATATCCACTGGCCGAACCTCTCCTCTCTGGAACTGAACTGAACTGACAGACTGACGTGGCTAAAATGATATGTACGTAGTGTGAATCAACGGAATGATGTCTGATGTGTAAGACTGAATTGAACAGAATTATCCTTGACTGTCTCTGGCCGAACCTCTCCTCTCTGTGCGAGAGGGGCTGTTTCTCTCCGCTAGAGTGGATGAGTGGTGGGGGTTCACTACCCCTACAATAGTATATTAACAAATGAAAAATGGATGATGCAAACCTAAGAATATATTTGTTTGGTCTAACTATAAGAAAGAAAAATAAATAATTTGTTTCTTAAGTACTTTTTTTTTGGATGCTCTCCGCACAAAGTCAACAAATGAAACGTAATTATAATTTTATATATGGACACATAAACAACTAATGTCCATTGGTTTCTCCAATTTTTATTCTTTTAGAGCCAATGCAGTTAAGAAGAAATGTGATAGTCTTTGCATTACTGACATCACAACAACACATTGTAACCAAACTCTAAATAATGTTTGACGATACTTTAGACTTAATTATTTTATTGTAAACTCAAGTGGCCGACACAACCAACTTGTCAAACTTCTTTCTCCTATTACATTGTGGTAACCAAATATTCCTTTCCTTTGACTGTCTGCTTTCCATAGAAACATATTTTTATAATAACAATCTGTCCGTGTTGGACACAAAAATCGTGTGCCAGAAATTCAAAATTCTATTAATGTCCAAATAAAAAAAAAATAAAAAAGCAATGTAAGCCAGACTACTAACTGGAAATAAGTGATTAAATTTTTTTGTAAATACTGTTGAATATACATCTAAACGTGTGCCATTTATATTAATGTGTTAGCCACGTGTTTGGAATCTCATACATGTACCAAATTAGGAAACTTGAAAAACATTTCACAAGTTTAAAAACAAATAATATTGAAAATGTGTACAGTAAAACTATTCTATAAAATAACTTTAATGCAAACAGTTTTATAATGGAAAGTATTAAAATACTTATAAAATATATAATGTCAATATTATTCACCGAAAAATAAGATATTATTTTTATATTATATTCTCTTATCAGTGTTTTTTATACTTTTTCACTAGAAATATATGTCTAGAGATTGCTGGAAGTATAAAACAAATGTACTAAACCATATTGAAATGGCACTTTAGAGGGATGAATAATGATGTCCTAAGTCCAGAGATGGCCGTCAATTTTCTTCTGAAAAAATACCAATTGAAGTCGTTTTCTGGAAAATTGCTAAAACCGATAAAAAAATGCAGTCATCTAAATGGAAATGGTATTAGTGATAGTTGATGGTGTTGAGGTAATACACACATATACCAATTATAAAATGATATTTACATACTAAGAAAGAGTAAATAGAGAGAACAGAGTGACCGAGCGTAAAGTTATGATAGAAGTAAAATGGTGGCGTTGACTGTTTAGATAGCGAAGCTTGTAGAGCGTTGTATTTAGTTAGAATTTTTGTTCTGTTATTTAATTCTGTTAGCCACTTTCTAGCTGGAAAAGAACTTTCTGACCTGTAAAAGAGATTTTGTGAGAGAGATGCAATGAAGATATTGCTAAGATCTAAGAGTTAAATAACGCTTGGGTCTGATTTAATGACATGTTAAACGCTTGTCTAACTTCTTCAAATTTTGAATTAAAATTATTCAAATGTTAGTTGTAGAACTTCTTCTAATGTTAAATTATACTCATTAAGCTCTCAAATAGCCGTGCTTAGTAACGATTTTTTCTAGCATTTCGAGTGAACTAAGTGTAGCTTTTGTGGGAATAAATGTTGGTGCGACAATGTGAGTAAGAACTTCTTGGAGATGAGCGTAGGCTTCTGATTTAGCTGATATCCGCAAAAAAGTCTTCAGCGCTTGTTGTGGGAATTTTCCCAGCATAGAATCATTTATTCTATTCCAAAGAAAAGAAATATTTTATTTATTTATTTTTTCTAATTTAAGATGCGTCAACATCTATAGTTATTGACGCTCGGAGCGTTCTCAGTGCACTGCCGGCCTCCAGACAGTGTTCTTCCGTTACAGATAACCTGTCCATCACCGGACAGTGAGCTGTAGAAGCTTCTAAGAAGAAAAAAATTTAAAGGCTGCACTGCTGGACTCGAACCCGGGACCTCTGCGTGGAAGTCCAGTGCACTAACTTTTCCGTTTTTTATTTTATTAATATTTTTTATTTATTTATTGATAATTACATCTCTTTATATAACACTGTGAGCTCATTGACGGGCATTATTACTGAATCATGTTTTCTGAAGCAGTCTGTTAATGGTTGATTAAGTCTCATGATCGTAGGCTTTTTAATCGGGAGAGAGGATACATGGAATATTGGAAGAGGTCAAAAAGTAAGACGAGAGATTAGAATGAAAGAGGAGATATTTAGGGATTTTTTTATAAAGTAGAAAATATCTTTATTGGGGAATTTTTAGATCATTATGTAAGATTGGATTGGATATATAGTATCGGGTGGTTCGGTATATAGTATCGGTGGTTTTGAGTTGGTTCGCTTAATTGAACCCTAGACTTCAACCTCGAAGTTCAAAATAGCCACTAGATTGTGTTATATATGAATATATTGTTGGTTAATGAGAGTGTGGAGCGCCTGAAGTCTATGAGCAGACCTACATATATCACATATCATAGGTAATTCATGGTGTCGTCAGCAATAGGGCTGGAAGGGTTGTTATAGTATAATAGAGAACAAGCCCTCGACGAAGTGAAACGCAAAAAAAAAATTAATTATTTATGTAGTATATGCGTATGTCTTGAGAATACTTCGCAATAAATACAGGTATTACCTTATATTCTGAGAATTATACTATGAAATGTGTTGGATTGACAAGAATGTTGAGTTCACGGGTTGACTATGCTCAGACTTTGCCCTTTCAGTTCTTATTTGAGGCAGATTTTTTGGAGTTTCATCCCTTTTCGAATTAACCAGTATGGTGGGGTGAAAATTACTAACTTACCAAATAATTTAAATGATGGATGTATATCAATAATAATTAAAAAAAAAAGCAAATAAAGCGGAAATGAGGGGCAAAGACTCGGAGGAATCTAATATGTTATAAATAAACTCACTACCTAGAGAATATGCTGCTGTAAAAAGGTTAGAAAAAAAGTGTGAAGGTTATAATACATATAGGAAATAGTAAAGGGGGAATAGAGACCGCTGAAACCTAACACACACATTACATATACAAGAAGTAGTATGCGATGGATAAAAGAAGTGTAGAGAAACAGGAAGAAAAAAGAAGAACCACCAAGTTAGAAGACTGTTTACCCATGGTTATTGCTTCTTCCATACTTTCATCTTCCACCATTTTATTGAGCTTTCTTTGAACAGAACACCTTACACTCGTTCTTCTTCTCCAACTACGCTATCCCCCAAAACTGGGCTTCCTCACAAATTGTAATTCTTTTTCATCGTTTCATTTCTACCATTCTATTAAGCCAAAAATGTTATAGACACAATGTTAAGATTTATTGGAGTAAATGTGAATTGCTTCAATTCTCTTCGTCCATATGAAAAAGTTTCAAAAGTCTCTTACTGCAATTATCAAAATTTTAATTAACAATTATTCTTTAAACTTGGAATTGTAATAAATTATAGTTGCTCCCCAGTATTTGCATGGTAGAAAGCCTTACATTACACAAATTAGCTTTAGGCCATGTGGACCGCATGATAGAAATAGCATGTAGCCCCGGAAATACTATCTTAGCTTCTTTTTATTCACTTTTTCCGGAAAGCTTAATAAGGCCTTCGATCGCACTGTATCTAAAGTTAATACATGCACAGGTGCGGTATTAAACACTTGCGCTAAGGCAAAGTTATTGGCGTGGGAGCCTCGTGAAAAAATTATATCAAGCTGTTGTAATCCCCTCTTTGCTGTATGGAAGTGAGGTATGGGGTTTCGGACATTTAGATGGTCTAGAAAAGGTACACTTGAACTACTATAAGAAACTTTTAAAGCGACAAATGTGTACACCAAATTATATTGTCCATTTAGAAACAGGTACCCTCCATATTAGCTATTACATTTTAAAACTTGTCTTAAGTTCGTACTCCAGGTTAATTGCCATGGAAGTTCATAGGTACCCCAGAGCCTTGTCTTAATAGACTGACTGAGCGTTCGAGTCAAAATACTTGTTGGTATCATTCTAATTACATAAAAAATAATTAGTTTTTCCAGTTAAAATCAATATTGCATAAAATTGGAGAGACATCAATATTAGAACGTACGGACCCAGTTATTGTTAATCAACTAATCCCTTTACTATTAAAAAAAATACAAAGAATTTTTACAAAAGAAAGACCTACAAAGATTAGCCTCTTCAAATTATAGTAGTCATTATTTGCTTGTATATGATAATACGTATTTCGGTTCCACAGAAATACCTATTAGAAAAAATACCTATAGCTTATACCAGACTTTTTGCACAACTTCATACCTTGGGGAAATACTCTAGGTCCTTAACTTTCGGAAATGTGATATTTAAATTAAATCAAAATAATAACTATTATTTCTGTAACGACACTGATACTGTAGGAGACATAAATCATATTTTTACTTCTTGCCTTGTATAAAACGCAATACGTCAAAAATACATTGACAAGCTATCATTTGACATAATTTACAATATTGTAACGTTTTTCCCTCTAAACTAGCTACTGCAACTAGTTTTAAGTGGGTTCGTTTAGATAAAATACTCTAAACTTCAATAAGAAAAACACCAATTTATTGTTTTACACAATAAATTATAAATACAACACTTAATAATAATTAATTCACAGTTTAAACCACAAAAGTTCACTTTGTTCACCTTTTTATATACTTTTCACAAACGTACACAGAAAACTACTTGACTGACTGTGGTCCCACTGTGGTACCGGTGGAGAAGGGTCTAGAACCTTCGCGATTCTTCTAAAAAGAGCTAGAGCGCGCCGCCAGCGCTTCTTAGCGGCCACTAGGAGAACTTGAGATACAAGCTTTCTCTCCTAGATGGCACCACTGGCTGCGTTACAATATTGCACAAAATCATAAGTACATTTTGAAAATGACATTTTTATTGGAGTGTTTTTTTTTCATTTTTAAAGAGAGTCTTTATTATGAATAGTTTATGGTATTAATTTTTAACTGTCTTTTAGTAATATAGTTCATTTCCTAATATTTTTTTTTTGGTCCATATAAATGTTTATTTAGTTTCAATATAAGATCATTTCTGTTGTATTTCTTATTGTTTTTTATTATTGTATCATTATTTTTTGTATCAACCTGGATAATTTGTTTTTCATTTCTGTGGTAATTATTGTTAACATTGTGCCCAAATCTGTTTGTATAGGACAAAAGTCCTGAAAGTATATAAATTTATTTATTATTACATTATTATTATTATTATTAATCAAAATCCATGTAAGATCAACATTTATAGAAAAAAGTTTCGAATTAAATTTGAAAACGTACACGAAAATGTAAACTAAACCATTCAGTAAATTCGTATACTTACGGTTGGATGGACAATGTCCGAAAAATTCTTGTCGGTTTTAACAGGGTTACACAAATAGTAAAGCTTGAATTTCCCAATGATTTTTCATTTTTGTGATATTTTGTATTCACGCACACATAGACACGCAAAGTGGAAAAAAAAAAATTTTGAATATATTGATTCCTGTTAGAAGTGCAAATCATACCAACTTGTTCTATAAACTCTAATTTTTTTTTCATTTTCCTTTATTTTCTAATTGATGCTTTGAGTTTTCATTTTACTATTATTTTTCTTTTTTAATATATTTATATATAATTTTTGTGTGATATATATAAATTTTAATTTTTAACGGAAACTAAGGCATTTCTTTGTTTTAAACAAAAATAAATTTCTTAGAAGAGGGGAGGCAAAAGCCCCTGGAAGAATTAAATAAAAATGTGAGTTTGGAATATCCGATACAGGATTGTATAATGGATTACAAATAACCCAAAAAAGTTGAAGAGGTAAAAAAGAATTGAGCTGTTTTAGACCTTTTGACAAGGTACCGTTTTAAGTGTATATTGAAAGAAATGCAATAGATAGTAAAATAGCACGCATGCACTTCATGTCCATTGGGAAAATAATTTTTGGGTCACATAAAAATATTAAGAATGAAGTGATTGAAATCAAAAAGTCTTGCTACAATAGAATAAAGGTGACATTATGCAGTGTTACCAGTGCTAATACATTGGTACAAACAGAGCACTTAAAAAAATTAAATTTACAAGTTTACATACCATCATTTTTATTAAAAAGGCAGGGCATAATTAAGGGAGTCGATACCATGTTATCTGAGAATGAAATTACTTGAGTGTTAACTCACAGTTCATCTAGCTCATTGCTATCTGTGAAAAGATTTATAAGGAAATATAAAAAGGGTGACAAAACAATTGAAAAACCTACTTCTACAATTATATTAACCTTTCGTGGGCAGCCTTTACCTAATCGGGTTTATATTTATGGGGTAACTTGTCCTATTGAGCTCTATCTTCAGAGAGTTATACAATGTTATAAATGGCTCAGATATAATCATGTATCTAAGCAATGTAAGGGTAAACTTCGCTGTGCTGTTTGCTCTGAGGAGCACGAAAAGAATGACTGCCACGATTCTAATAAATTAGTATGTGTACATTGTAAACAAATTCATTTCTCAACTGACCAAAAACTGTATCCTATGTTTAATAAAGAAAAAAAAAAATCAAAAACTACATGGCGGAAAACATTCCATATAAGTATAGTGGAATCGTTTATTGTGATTCCTATGGTATGTAGTAGATGTCTTGAAGAGGGCGGAAGTTAGTTTAGAGATTTTTGGAAGTTAGTGCTCGAATTATTAACATGGAATTTATAAAAATAGACTGTATTTGTACAATAATTTAAACGTGAGTAATGGTAACTATTAACAAGAAATACTTAGAAATAAATAAGAGATAAATAACTAATAATTTAGAACGATTAAAATAAATGAACTAAGATGCACAACTAAGGAAATAAGTATAAATAAAAACTGTATAGGGACGCGGAACTGCTGCTCGTATAATGATCTTGAAGACGTACTGAAGTATAATCATCCCCTCTTCCAATGGGGCGAAGTTTATATCAGTGTTAGCAACACTCACACCAAGACGTCTGTCCTAGTGTGCGACCTTGGTTAGTTCGGTGACCAGCGATTTAGGTCAGTGGCCAGCTTATCGGTGCTTGCCCTGTAAAGTATTGACCCTTGGTTTTGTTTGTTTGGCCGCGGCCTTGTCTTGAAGACTGCGGCCGGCTAGGCCACTAGTCATAAATTATTCTTTCTTTTGTGTTGTGAAGGTTTGACATTGCTATGACCTTTCCATGTCATTACATAAGGAAGCAAAAGAAATTTTTGAAAACTAAAATTATTCAAATGTTGGAGAGAGACCAAGTATTAAGTGTGAATTTACCTTTCCACCCCTTCAGTGTAAATGATAACTTACAACGTTTAGCTGTTAAAAGACTGAAACGATTTTATAACTATTCCAGAACCAAAAAATAATATTAAAGGAAATCTAATTACATCAAATCCATACGCCAGCCCTCTTGTTGACAAACAGGAGAAGGTTAGTATGAAATTAAAAGATATTTGCGTAACTTTTATTAATATAATTGATAACTATACGATGAAGAACTAATTAAGGAAGGTTAATGAATTTAAATATAACATAATTATCTTGGTTTAATATATTCTTTATGGTTTATAGCCTAAAATTGGAAGTTTTTATGAATAATAATAAAACATCATGAAAACATTTTATAAATTCAGCGAACAGATTTACATACAAAATGTTATTATATTATTTCATTTGCAACCATAAATTAAAGGTTGTAGATATTTATAACAATCCAAATAACAATACTATAAATATCGATAGGAACAAAATTTTAAACTTCATTCCTCTTCCCTTTCCAGTAGCTAATAAATTTATTTTATTCTACCAAAGCTTTGCCTCCAAATACATGGAATACAGAGATCACTTCCTACTAAATGAATTTCAGGCAAACAAAACAATATACGAGTATTTAATAAACGATTCCGTCACTTTCATCATATTTTTAATTAAACAAATTTGAAGTATTTATAATTTAATGTTAATTAATATAAATGGAATCATTGAGAGTATTACAATGGGAATACTAGATCTAGTTCAAGCAATAAAGGGAATCTAGAACTTTGTTTAAAAAATTTAAATATTAATTTGGCAATTTTGTCTGAAACTTGGTTGAATCCAAGTTAAAATTTTCATTTATAACGCTACAATATAATTGGAAATGACCGTGCCGATGGCAATACAGGTGTCGCCATTGTTTTAAAAAAATAATATTCCTTTTACTAAAATTCAAGATATATATATATAAAATATTGGCGGGGTAATGACAGTAGATACAACTATCCTTCGAGATTCAAACAATAACAAATATATTAGCATCGTATCGTTATACAATCCGCCGAACAATCAGGTGACTTATTCTGAATGGGACAGACTTATTAACAGTAGTAAAGGCCCACTATTATTAGCTGGAGATTTTAATTGCCATAATTCTTTTCAGCTCTAGTTACACTGACAATAAAGGAACTAATTTATTTCAAGCGATTTGTGATAACAACCTCGTCTTTTTAAATGATGGCACGCCAACATTAGTTAAGCATCCAAGAAAGAGATGCGATTCGGCGATAGACATAACATTCTGTTCCACTTCCCTCTCCTACTATTTAAACTGGACAATATTGGATGATCCATATGGTTCTGATCATTTCCCCATTGTAATTTCATCTAATAACATATCATTGAATTCAGTTTCATGACCTTATTATAAACGTTGGAAAATCGACAAAGCAATGCAAGTTTTATAGAAGTATTAAACAATGTCTGCTCCCAAACTATTCCACAATACAAAAATAATAATAAAGATAAAGCTACCAGTTATAGTAATAATAAAAACTCCGTAAAAAGTAACTTCTAGTTGAATGATGAGTTAGCACTGCAATATTGGAAAGGAAAACAAACCTTTTCCCAGTACAAAGTAGCCTCCTCACTTGATAATTACCTCGCATACAAGAATAGCGATGCAATAGTCAAGAAAACAATAAAAGAAGCAAAAATAAAATCTTGGCAACAATTCTGTTTGAAATTAAATAAAAATACATCACTGAAAAGTATCTGGTACAAAATTAGAAAGTTATAATCAACCAGTTATTATACCTTTAGTAGTAGGCCAGTAGATAAGCAAATTTCATGAAAAATTAGCTTCACCATATGTTCATGAAGAAATCCAAATGGAAAGCAATGTATCCGAAACTATTCATTTTCTGACAGAACCTTTTACAGCAAAAGAACTAAACTCTGTGGTGAAATCCAATAATAACTCTGCTCCAGGGATGGATCACATTCATTATTCAATGATCAAAAATTTACCTAAAAATGATAAAACTTGTCTTTCAAAATTATTCAATAAATTTTGGGCTAAAGGAAAATATCCTGTAGATTGGAAAAAATATTTTGTAGTCCCTATTTTAAAAAGCGGCAAATCTCAAAACCACTGCAATTCTTAACGTCCCATTTCTCTAGGATCTTGTATCCTAAAGACGTATAAAAGGTTAATAAAGGCCAGGTTGGAATGGTGGCTAGAGTTCCAAAACAAACTTCCTAGCTCACAATTTGGATTTCGACGAGGTCGATCTCTTGCTGAAAGTCAGACCCAGCTGATCACAGACATTTACCAAGCATATACCTCTAATCGGGACCTAACTGCCTTATTTCTGGATTTAAAAGCTGCATTCGATAATGTACAACTTCCGATCCTTTTTAATGAAATGTTAGCTCTGAAAATTCCTCGAGAAAAGTGGCACAAAATACAATCTCAATGATATCAGATAGGATTGTTTGTATACGAGTAAACGATGAAATAACAGGTTCGAGAACAACTCAACTGGGGTAGCCTCAGGGGACTATCTTGAGTTTCCTTGTATACGCAATAAACGTATCTAATATAGAAACGGTCATCGGTCCTGAGGTGAACATTTTGCAATACGCAGATGATATCTGTCTCTACATCGTGTGCAAGTCGGCGACTAGTTGCATAGATTGACTAAACACAACTATGAAATCTTTGGAAGATTGGTCATATAACCTTGGTCTAACTATATCAGAAAGTAAATCTATTTTAGTCCCGTTTACTAGGAAAAGAAGATTACCCCTATCTGATTCAGTGCAAATTGGCAGTTTTAAATTTTCATGTGCAATAGAAGCCAAGTTTTTGGGATTATTAGATAGAAAATTATCCTGGAAAAGCCACATTCAACAAATTATGAAGACAACGGGCAGATGTCAAAATGTTTTGAAAGCTGCATCACACAGTAATTGGGGCTGTGACCCAAATGTAAGTTTGCTTTTCTACCGTGCAACCATTAGAGCTATTTTGGAATTTGGGTGTGTGTTCTATGGAGCGCAAGAAAATCCACTATTCGTCCTTTAGAAGTAATTCAAAATAACTGTCTGCGATTGTGTTTGGGCTTCCTAAAGAGTACCCCCATAGATGTTGTGCATGCTGAATCCTGCAAACTCCCTTTCAAATACAGAATAACGTTTCTTTCCAGTAAACTTCTGATAAAATTGAAATCCTTCCACTATGACATATACAATAACATTGTATTGCTCACCTATAATTATTAGAAAACTTAAGTTACCCCTCCATTGGTTGACACTTTCATAAGAGGCTCAGAACTATCTCTTCAAATATTCTCATCAGCAAAAATGCCCATGTTTTTGACAGATTTTAAAATTCTACAGCAAGCAGTAGCATTAGCTATACTAGAGGACTTTTCTGACATCCCTACATACATGAAAAATACAGTATTTCTTCATAAAATTAATGAAATTTGGCCAGATTCATGTTTCATATTCACAGAAACGGATCTAAGTATAATAACTGTGTTGGTGCTGCGCTCTATATCCCTTCACTAAACCACTCTAATCAGTATAAACTAAATGAAAATGTATCAGTGCACACAGCCGAATTAGTGGCTATCTACATGGCTTTACAATACATACTAACAATGGACAGTATAAAATTTACGATACTAAGCGACTGTAAAAGCGCATTAATTAAATTGAATAATATATCGGTAAATTCCACAAAACAGCCATTTAATAGTTAATATAATGGAAGCTAAATAATGTCAAATCACTGGGGAAATCCATATATTCTGGATGGATAAAGGGGCATTCTGGGATAGTAGATAACTGCTGGCCAAGGAGGCCGATGTCACTGGAAAACCCTTAACAGTAAAAATTCCATTTAAAGATTTCACCCCAACTATTAGATCTTCCATAACTGAGAGATGGTAAAAACAGTTTACTAATAATAAGGAGAAAGGTAGATTCTATAAATTTTTATTCCTCAAGTTAAAGAGACGCCTCTGGTTTGCTAAAATTTCAGTCTGTAAATCAATGATAACCAGCTTGTGCAGAATACGAAGCAATCATGTTATATGTAGAGCTTACTTAAATAAGATAAAACTAGTTAACTCTCCGCTATGTCCTAGATGTGGGGTTTGGGAGGATTTAGAATACGCGGCGATGATATATGCCCGCACTACGAAACTGTTAGAGACCATCTCTTTAATATATGTAATAAGAAACACGAAACATGTCTCTTCAATTACAATCTCAATTATTCAAGCAATAACACAGAGGTACTGGAAGCAATAGTTACTTTTTACAAGAAATATAAAAAAAAATTTACATAAAAAAATACCTACTTCTGGTGAACCATTCTTACTAACATAATTGGCTAAATAGTGTGTAACCTAAGGCCAAAAAAAAAAAAATCTGGTGTGAAACACTCACACAACTTTCTCTTACTCCTGTTCTCAAAATTATAATTGACAAAAGTTATAGTTTGTGCACCAAATTTAACGAAATTCGTCGAAAATTGAAAAAAAAACGTTCAGTAAAAGCGCATTTCCGGTTTACTAATTTTCTTAAAACTCAGAATTTTGGCCATCTATTTATTTCTAATTAATTTTGTTCGGATGATAGAATTGTATAATCAACTATAGTAGTACTTTAGAGAAAAACATAACCCCTCCCCTCCCTTAAAAGTGCCCTTAAATGAATTTTCCCAGAGAAATGTTTTAAATAAAAGATGTAGATCTTTGCATGTTTAGTTTATATACATAGTTTCAAGAAAATCGTCGGAGCCATTTTTTGAGAAAATCGCGTAAAAGTGAAGAAATCATTTAGTAAAGTGTTAAAGTAAACGCACTTCCGGTTATCCGATTTTTTCAAACTCGAAATATCAACAACACATTTAATTCTTATTAACATTATTAAGAAGGCAGAATTGTCTAATAGACTGAAATAACACTATAGATAAAAACCTAACCCCACCCCTCCCCCGGAAGTGCCCTTAAATGAAATTTCCCAGAGAAATGTTTTAAATAAAAGTTGTAGCTCTTTGTATGTGTAGTTGATACTGTAAGTTTAAAGAAAATCGTCGGAGCCATTTTTGAGAAAATTGCCAAAACGTAAAAAAAAAAAACAACTAGTAAAGAGGTACTTCCGGTTGAGGAATTTTGACAGTTAACGTACTGTCAGATCCCTGATGATACCTAAACGGAATATCAAGTTTCATCTTTCTACGGTTTTTCGTTTTTTAGCTATGCTGTTCACATACACACACACACACACACACACACACACACACACACACAACACACACACATACATAGACCATTTGCTAAAAACCACTTCTTTGGACTCAGGGGACCTCAAAACGAATATTTCCGGTGAAAACTCGATATCGAAGATTTGACACGATTACAATACTTCCCCTTACTAGGAGTAAGAGAAAGTAAAGTCAAATTGGTTGTATGCTGATAATAATTTAACTTGAAAATCTTGGTGTAAAATTCTCAATACTTTCTTATTCTCCAATTATTACAATTTCAATTGACCATTTTACTTCAAAACTGGAACTTTTACTAATCAATTAAAGTTAGAAAAGATCAGTAAAATTGTCCTTTCACATTACCTTTAGATACAGGTGATTGGACATTTCATTTTACTTTTTCATGCTCCTAGTAAGAGGAAGTATTGTAATTGTGTCAAATCTTCAATATCAAGTTTTCACCGGAAATATCCGTTTTGAGGTCCCCTCGGTCCAAAAAAGTGGTTTTTAGCAAATGGTATGTGTGTGTGTGTGTATGTGAACAGCATAGCTCAAAAACGAAAAACCGTAGAAACTTGAAAGCTTGATATTACGTTTAGGTATCGCCATAGGATCCTGACGATGCGTTATCTGTCAAAATTCCTCAACCGGAAGTACCACTTCACTAGTTAGTTTTTTTTTTTTTTACTTTTTTGCAATTTTCTCAAAAATGGCTCAGACGATTTTCTTTAAACTATGTATATCAACTACACATACAAAGAGCTACAACTTTTATTTGAAACATTTCTCCGAAAAAATTCATTTAAGGGCACTTCTGGGGGATGGATGGGGTTAGGTTTTTCATCTTAACTGCTATTTGAGTTCATTAGACAATTCTGTCATCTCAAATAATGTTAATTAGAATTAAATATGTTGTTGAAATTCCGAGTTTCAAAAACACTTTACTAAATTATTTTTTTTCACTTTTCCGACGATTTTCTTGAAACTTTTCTTTTATATCTTTTATGTAAAACATTTCTCTGGTAAAATTCAATTAAGGGCACTTTTAAGAGAGGGGTGGGGTTACAGCTTCCTCTAAACTGGTATCATAGATGATTATACAATACTATCATCCAAACAAAATTAATTAGAAATAAATAGATGGCCAAAATTCCAAGTTTTAAGAAAATTAGTAAACCGGAAGGCGCTTTTACTGAACAGTTTTTTTCAGTTTTCGACGAATTTCATTAAATTTGGTACACAAACTATAACATTTTTCAATTATAATTTTGAGAACTGAAGTAAGAGAAAGTTGTGTGAGTGTTTCACACCAGATTTTTTTTTTTTTAATTTAAAGCGCGTCAGTATTTTTTATGGTCATTGGCGCCATTTTGCTAATTGTTCTTACTAAAATAGCTACCTTCTTTCTCGTCCAGAAGGCATCATATCGATCATACCTTTAGATTTAACATCATAGATCTTTTCGTTATTGCCTAAAAATCCTAACCTTAACGAAACCTTAAAATCAATTCTTCCAATAAAAAAAAAAGAATATTCTAAATAAAAGTGATAGGTTCCAAATATGTGCAGTTAGAATTCTAAAGTTTAAAGAGAGTCTTGGAATTGTTTGCAGAAAATATCTAGAAATCCAAAAAGCTATTCAGTAATTTCGCATTTCAGGTTGACCGTTATACCTGAAACAGTAGTAAAAAAATCATAAATTGTACGAAACGAATTTATAGAGGAAAATTTAAACTACACAGCCTCCCGGAAAACCAAGTTCATCTTCAACCATAATCAACTTCCAAAATTTTTCAAATAAAAGTTGTATGTATCGTCTAGTATAAAAAATCGAAAAAGAAACCTTCAATAGAATCATCAGTTGTGGGCATTTTGTCCAGAAATTTTGTGAACAGACTATTGGTGATAAGATAATTAAAAGAAATATCTATCTAGTCTGAACTGTCGGCATTTTTTTTCCGTTTTTGAGTTTATTTGTTCAAACGCATTCACATAAATACATGCACATACATGAGCAATTCCTAAACACATTTCTTTTCGAATTGCAGGGGCCGCGAGTTACATACAACTGTGAAAACTCTAAACTAAAAAGTTGATCGATTGCAATACTTTCACTTTACAGTGAAAATAGAAAATGAAACAATGTTCGACTCTTCTGGTTAATTAATTGCATCTATACACACATACCCGCACACACAAACACACACACAAACAGACAAAACTATAACCCTAATTGTACAAATTAGAATTATTTTTTTAATAGACTTTCGGCCACAAAAAATTGATCGATTTTTAACCAGGACTAATAACCATTTTAAAATGAAATGGTTATTTTACAGGCTGCTACTATTATTAATGAAACTGTAATAAATGAATAAAACTGTACTAGCAGCGCGGTAGATGTTCATGTTTTAATGGAATGAGACGCTATTAATATAAAAGCAATAGGATTACATTTTTGGACTGCTAGAATTAGAGTTAAACTAAATTGCTCTACTTTAAAGATAAAAATCTAGTCTTATTAGGAAAAAATAAATTAAAACCTGGTATTAAACAAAGTTGTTTTTAAATTAAAGATATTATTCTTTTTATTTTTATTTTTTTTTTCTAAGTAGATAGGCCTAAATCTGCAACTAAAAAAAATAAGTCTTAATCCAGCTCAATTCTAGAACAGAAAATAATATTATTTATCGGATAGCCCTCCCCATTCTTTAATTTTTCTTTATAACTGCTCTTTTTTTTAAAAAAATGAAATAGTACCATACTATCGGCGCCAGCTGTTCTTGTAAAAAAAATATATAATAGAGGTACGTACATACAGCCTCCCACCAAGATGGTAAACCATCAATTACTATATACTACCAACTTTACATTACCATCCTTTAGTGTCCTAGTAAAACTAGAAAACTAACTTATAGGCTGACTTCTAGAATTATGTATTATAAATTTATAGATTTTTATAAATGAAAAAGAATTACATGGCTTTTACTATCTGATGACACGCTGTAATTAAAATTTATAAATTATTTCGTATCCTACATATTCAAAGTTCCGAGCATCTGCGAATCGTTTTCAGGTAGACCATTCGGTAAATAATGAAATTTGAAGGAAATTACCATATAGTCGTTCTGTCATCTCAATCACATCTTTATTCCACACTGTTATGAAAAAATCTTTTATGAAAAAAAACATAAGATTTTCCTCTTGCTGCAGTTAATATAAGAATAGAAAAGACAACTTTCCTTCAAACTTGAAAGATTTACTTTAATCGTCCTTAAATATAGAGCTAGTGGGGAGTACAAGTTAGCAGACATGGAAGATTTTACTTTGATTTTACTATATTTTAGAAGGCAGCGCCAGTAACATTGAACAAACACAAATAACGATGAACAAACTCAATAACATTGAAGAAACACCAATAACAATGATCAAACACCAACAACCCTAGATGATTATCGTTCTAAGATTGTTTAGAAAGTTATTACTTTCTCTTACTGTTGGTTTAAAAGAGGAAATACTATTGGATCGTGTCAATGAGGATACAAAATTTTCACCGGAAATACACATTTTGAGGACCAATAAAATTCGAGATAAAAAAAAAATTGAGTGAATTGTTATGTTTAGACACTATCATTTCCGGTTCCGGTCAAAAAAATCCGTCAACCGGAAGTGCGAGTTTTACTGAATGTTTTTTTTTTTCTGTTATTCTCGTGATTTTCACGAAAACGTCTCCAACGATTTTCTTTAAACTTACTGCCTACTATCTACATGGAATAAATACCACTATCACTTTTATTTGTAACATTTTCCTGGAAAAATTTGATTTTAAATCTTTTTGTTACAGACGAATGAGCATAAATTTGAAATTTAAAGAATACTTATCATTTTATATCCAGGGTGTCCCAAGGTATATGGATAACGACTTTTAATCGGAAACTAAGTTTGAACGATAATCTATCTAAGATTAACTAATAAAACTAACTAGACTAAGATTGAACTAAGATAAAACGGAATCTACCCTAGATGATTGGTAGATAATTTAAGACAAGACACTAGTAACTTTTAATTTTCCTTTTTATGTATCTGCGATGTAACAAATGTTTATGTTTAAAAATTCTTTCCCCACATCTTCACGCACTTTCTATATATTAAATCCTTGATAAAGACAGGAAATTCTGTCGAAACGTTGGCATAATGGAATGTTTTTTCTTGACCGATCCTCACCAAATTTTTCTTCATAACATAATTCATCAACGTTCAACAAATTCTTTTATATAAACACCAATAATACTGAACAAATCCCAATAACATTGAACAATAATCCCAATAATATTAAACAAACACCATTACAGATTAATCAGAATCCTCCTAAAATAAAGTTTTCCAAACAAATGATTCAAATAAATTTGATAGTTTTTTATCTATGCGTTCCGAATTTAAAGAAAATCGATTTAAATCCGTCTTTTGAAAAAAAAACTCAAAAAACCATTCTGCAAAGTCGATTTTTTGGTTAACTAATTTTCTTTAAATTTGGGATATTAGCAATACTATCTAATCGCCCTTATTAGAAATATTATACTGAAAGGAAATTTCAGAGAAAAGCATTGTGCTCTCTGCTTAGGACACCTCAAAAAAAATCAAGCTTCTTGGAAAATCGTTCCAAATAAAAGCACTTAGGAGACTTCAAAACGGTATTTATGGCGACAAACCAATTTCAACAATTTGACTAGATCGTAAGAGAGAGAGAGAAAGAGAGAGAGAGAGAGAGAGAGAGAGTGAGAGAGAGTGAGAGAGAGAGACACACACACAAATTTAGAATTAAACTGATTTAAATTTAAATTTTATTTATTCATAAATTCTTAACTAATTACCCGTAACGTGAAGTTCTTCTTACAGGAAGTTCGCAAGTAAAAAGTGGAACTAAATTAACATCAATAAAAAAAATCACTAAAGGCAACTACAATTTTTCTGGTGTCACTTTGGTTACTCGCACGATTTGAAATGAAAAAGTAATGCATAAATGTCACTCCGAACGAGTGAATAGTTAAGAAATTTTAATTTATTTATTTATTTCCATCAAAATTAGCTCGGAAAATAATTTAACTTTAGGAGATGTCATGAATTTAAGAAAACGTTGAGGGAATTGTTTTCTCTGAATTAAACATAGCAGTTATCTAATTAGTTTTCTTGATTGCAGTAGTCATCCTCCTTGCAACATTGCGTCAATATATAGGATAAATTATCGATTTTTAAATGATCGTTACCACAAAAATCTCAAAGAAAAATATCTAGCACTTTATGATTAAGAAAAATTTCTAAATTATTTCTGAGTAAATTTTTAATGAATGATTCAAAAAAAGATCCTATCATTAAGTTATCTCCCAAATTTATGAAAGCAAAAAGTTAATTGACAGGGGAAAGTGTTAAAACTGTACTTATAATAACAAATAAGAAAAGTTAAAAAAAAATTGCCTATAAAGTATAAATTGTTTGTGTTCCCTCAAACCCCCCCCCCATTTATTTAAGAGAAAGGAATTGTTTTCCCATCGACCCCTTACGTAAACACTATGTCAAAACGGTAAATACAATAATTTCTTTTACTTTTATCTATATTTTCCGTTGAGATCTCTATCACAATTCACGATTTTCTATTAAATAACTTAAATCTCTCTTAGTTATTCAAGTTAATAGTTTATTGTTGTAGTTCAAGTGATTATATTTATTCTAGTGAATAAATTATACTGCTTCTATAATGAGTTTTATTGTGATTTATGTATAATATGTATGCTAACTCCTAGTAACTCCTAGTAAGAGGAAGTATTGTAATCGTGTCAAAATTTTCGATATCGAGTTTTCACCGGAAATATCCGTTTTGAGTCCCCTGAGTCCAAAAAAGTGGTTTTTAGCGAATGGTCTGTATGTTGTGTGTGTGTGTGTGGTGTGTGTGTGTGTGTCCGTGTGTGTATGTATGTGAACAGCATAGCTCAAAAACGAAAAATCGTAGAAAGTTCAAACTTGATATTACGTTTAGGTATCACCATGGTATCTGACGGTGCGTTATGTGTCAATATTCCTCAACCGGAAGTACCACTTTACTAGTTGTTTTTTTTTAGTTTTTGCAATTTTCTCAAAAATGGCTCCGAAGATTTTCTTTAAACTTGCTATATCAACTACACATACAAAGAGCTACAACTTTTATTTGAAACATTTCTACAGGAAAATTCATTTAAGGGCACTTCTGGGGGAGGGGTGGGGTTATTTTTCTCTAAAGTGCTATCACAGTTGATTATACAATTGTATCATCCAAACAAAATTAATTAGAAATAAATACATGGCCAAAATTCCGAGTTTCAAGAAAATTAGTAAACCGGAAGTGCGCTTTTACTGAACAATTTTTTCAGTTTTCGACGAAGCTTATTAAATTTGGTACACAAACTATAAAAGCTGTCAATTATAATTTGGAGAACTGGAGTAAGAGAAAGTTGTGTGAGTGTTTCACACCAGATTTTTTTACTTTAGTAATCCTATCCAAAGTTCACGTAAATGCTTAAGAAATGTATAACTAATTTACTGTATAAGTTCTCATGCATATTTTAGGTCCATCAGCCCTCTTCAAAATTCTTAACGATTCTTAATTGTTTGATACCCAAACCGCTACCAAACAGTGGTTTTATATTGAGAAATAATCCATAAAAAACCGAATAACCTAGTAAACTCTTCGTCTGGCCGAATTTGGCTAAAATGTTAATTTCTTAATGTACAACTTCAGTCTAAAAATAATATTCTCGTTTCAATAATAATAATAATACAATGTTCCGCAATTTACTTGTACGTATTTTCTTCTCAAATCTTTATATCAAACTTTGACTGAAACTCCTACCAAATCCACTTAAAGTCCATGTATTTAATCCTAAAGTCCATGGTATTATGAATAGTGGCTGTGAAGATAGCTGTTTATCAAGAATTTCTGTTGCAAAATCAGTATATGCAATTGTTTATATATGTAGAACAATAAAGTTTTTGAATGTTTTTATTTAATGAACTGGATTACTTAAACGACAGGCATTATTTCAACGTTATAAAATCCTGATGCAATTACTTGAAAAAGATCTAACTTAACACTTACTAACAAAACTTCTAATCTACAAAGTCATACTTAAACCTATTTGGGCTTACGGTGCAGAACTGTGGGGTCCAACCAAACGATCCAATTATAATCGTATCCAAACACTCCAATCCAAAATCCTCCGCAAAATCCCAATCATACAATCCATACAGACTTAAATATACCATACTTGCGTCAAGAAATCCTATTTCGTTACAACAAATTTCACAACAGTTTATCATCTTACGTCAAAATCCTCTCGTCCGTGAACTTGCAACCCTGACTAACCCTATAAATTCAACAAGTAGACTAAAATATCAGTGGCCTCGTGATCTACTTAACTGAATAACTACTGTTAAGCTTTATAACAGAAGAAATATCAATTAAAAAAACAAAAAGAACTGGATTAAACAATTATTTGAATTATGTATTTATAGTGCTGGACTGTTTTTGTTGCTTCTTTAAAAAAAAGATCTGGAATTTCCCTTTCTTGTGTATAGCATAACGGAACAATTATTTAAAAATAGCATATTATTAAGTACCCACAATCCCACCTTTCATTTCATTCCTTGTATAAGAAACTTAGATTGGACTTTGGCGATGGTCACTATATATCGGACAATAATAATCTAAAATTGATTCAAATAATAATGAAGTTACGAGGTGAATAATGGGGATCGGCAGGTTGAAGTATATCAACGTTATTTTGCAATAAGAAAGAATTGAAAGACACATATCACTATGTGGTGGTGTGCCCCATATTAAAGGATAATTTTTGTAACGGTTGTGCTTTCACGGACGACTGAACTTATAATGTTATTTAATGGTCAGGACTGGGAAATACGTATTTTACCAATAACACCTATCTACTTTTAAATATAGCAAATTTTGGAGGTGAGAAAATTAATTATTAATCCCTTTTTAAAATTTCATTTTTTTGACCGTGATAGTTAACTTTTTCTCACTTATTTCCAGAAAAAAGCTTTATTTTGCTATTAGACCTTCCTTTAATTTTTGTTTAAAAAAATATAATTAATTTTTGTTTAAAATTAAAAAAAATAAAATTAACCAAGGTTCATGCATTGTTTGTAAAAAAGAAAAAGTAATTCATGTGCTTGTATATTTTTCTTAAATAAATACATTATTATTATTTAAATATTTGTATAATTAAATCCGTGGATTTAATCTAGATTGCTTAATAATTATTGATTAAGAAAAAATTGATATATTTTTGCATCACATGTTGGATGTTGGATAATTAAATATTGAAAGTCGCACTTTCACTATTATCAGCAGCGATGATATTAACTGGTGGAATTTTTCAGTTTTCCTATATCTTGTTCGCATATCCACAACAACAACAACACACACACACACACACACACACACACACACGTTAGCTAAAATGTGAAGTCCTCATTGTACTTCGAAACATAAATTTCTAGCGAAAAGAGAATTTCGAAATTTGATAAGATCTCGAGGTTTCCATATGCAACAGTAAAAAAAAAAAATATATATATATTAACAATTCTCACGCTGATTAGAAAATGGTCACCTGAATGATCGGGTTTCGCCAAGTCTCTCAGGGTTCTACCTTTTCTCTCTATTTTCTTGTGAAAGCTACAGTATCGCAAGGTAGTATCCTAGGTCCAATTTTATACGCAATATATACATTGCTGCCTTGCTCTACGTCCTAGTACAGTAACATCTACTTTCGTTGATGATACTGCCATTCTTTCCTCCCACAGCGAATCTACTATTGCCTCCAGTAATCTTCAAGACCATCTCTCCTTAATAGAAGAGTGGTGCAAAAAAATGGAAGATAAAAGATGAAAAAAAATGTATTCACAGAACGTTTACACTTCGTCACTTCCTCCATCCTGGTGTAAAATGAAATTGCATCTTTCTACCTACTACTGATAGAATACGCTATCCACAGCTGTATAAACGACTAACCTTGAACCCCTATACCAGACTAAAAAGGATGGAAACTAATAGACGATTTCTTATCCTTTCAAGACTCTTAAGGTGGCTACAGACTATGCATGTATTCGCGATTCGTGATGCGTGATGCGTGAATCGCGGGCAGTTCACGAATAGTGTGTAGGGACTTGTTCGTTAAAAAGCGATTCGTAAACAACATGATTCCTGAGTGCACAGTAATTCGCTCTAAAGAGCGGTAAATTGAGGAATATCAAAGGCTGCGCATCAGCACGAACCGCTGATTCGCCAAAGTTCGGGCTGTGTTCGTAGTTAATTCGTCAATTCGTTGTGCACGCTAGTTTGTTCGAGGGTGTTGTGTTTACATTTAATTCCGCGTTCTTGTTTTTTTTTTTTTTAAGGATAATTAAAAACAATGGCCGAAGATTATAACAGGCAAGATACGATTGGTCTGATGTACGCTTTTTTGTAAAGAACTGACTACAGAGAATGAATCGTATGAACTTAATAATTACCTGCCTCTATTTTTGAATAGTGATACACTCCACCATCTGCGTTTTTTCCGTTTGTTTAAAAACTTCTTCTTTTGCGCCATGATTATAAAAACAGCTATTGCCAGATCATCGTCACTCTACATATTTTCTCAGCAGAAATATGTACCTACAATTTAAAAATAATACATATGTACCTACTGAAATAATTAATATACAAGCTTTGCTCGTGCTCACAAATTTCTGTGAACTGCGAACGAACGTGGATAAATCACGCATCATGCATACGAATCTTGAATAAACGCATAGTCTGTAAGCTCTGTTTGCGAATTACTATTACAAACTGCAACGAACTGGACGAATCAGGAATCGCGCATCACGAATCGCGAATACATGCATAGTCTGTAGCCTGCTTTAGATAAGCTATCTAAACTTACTTTAAAAAATAAGTTTACACTGTACAAAACTTTACTACGACTAATATGGACCTACGAACTAGTGGTATGGAGTTCCATTTAACGTTTACCGTATCCAATCCTTACAGTCCAAAATCCTACGAAAAATTACCAATGCTCCTCATTATGTCTCCAATAAAATTTTACATAATGACCTATCCATTCCATTTGTGTCCGATTTAATAAAATTCGGTTATCAAAAATTCCATGACTCCTTGCCCGTTCATCATAATCCTTTGGTTCAACAACTTGTGAATCAAAACTTACCCGATAATCCATCCTGACAATCTGAAGTGTCAGTCGCTCCGTGACCTATTAAAAAACTTTAACGCCATGAAGTAATACCACTGGGTATTTTATCACATGAAATTCGCGTCATGTAAACAAACATTCATCACATTTGCTTATTGTGTTTATATTATGCATTTGGAAATAAATAAACGAAAGAGAAAAAAAAAAATAATTAAATTTTGACTAGAATACTTATAATTTTAACTTTATATGTAATATAATAAAGTTGAAGTAATAAAGAGAAAGCACGATAAAAAATAAATAAGAAAGGTGATTTAATATAAAGAGAATAAAGTGGTAGGTAAAAGCGGTAAAAATAGAGCCAAGTTAAAAGTTGTACGATAAAGTGTGAAAAGTGCAAGATTTTCTAGTGAACAAGAGGGATGGTGTTAACAATAGAGGCGGGGTTTGAGCACATGCACTAGCATTATTCAGACAAGAATACCCGCCAACTCTACTCCATTATATCAACAGCACCCTTCTTTACATCTCTTTGGAGCTGTATAGTTCTTTAATTCCTGCCAGCCAGTGACTTTGCTGCTCCATTCATTTTTTTCATCAATACTAAATTGTACTTCCCTTTCAGGAAATAAAAGTTTTAAAAATAAAAAAAAACAAATTCTAATTATTATCCTAGGCCTTGCTGCAGGTACTAAGTTTATCATTACAAATGCCATAAAAAAATTTAAATAAGGGAGCTTAAATGACGAATACATGAATAATGGAAATGGCAAACTTTAATGATAAGTACATAGCATGAAAAGTTTCAATATAATATTCTAAGTTATTTTCATTCACAATAATGTTTATTTTTTAAGCCTAAAAAATTCTAGAAAAGATAATTACTTGGTCAACAAGAATTGGATATCTTCAAGCTGATCACTGGAGTGGAATATCCGTCAAAATTGGATCAAACATTAAACAGAGAAGAATATTGAAATTTCAAAATTCACTATTCAATAATAATATTGAATTTCAATTGAGAAGTTAAATTATAGCTAAAATAATTTCAGAGATCTGGAGTAAAAAAAAAAGAAAAAAACAAAAAAAAAATGAATGTAATGTGTTATCGATGTTCCGTTAGAGAGATGGTGGTTTTTTTTTTTTTTTTTTTTAAGAATGAATCCATCTTGTTGCTGTCCAGAGAGATTTGTTTTTCTGTCGGGAATGAGCCTGTACCACTCGAGTATAATAAAATATTTATTTATTTATTTATTTTGACGGAATTATACTGGTTACAAGATAGATAATATGAAACAGTGTAAAAACCAGAACATACTCAAGAACTCGAAAATAACAAGAAAATATTACATTATAAATCATAATAAAATATTAAACTACACAACATAATGGTAAATGTGGAAAACAAAAAAAAAATTTTAAATAGAAGTTAATCAAAAACCAATAAATAAAACAAATTACAAAATAAAATAGAAATAAAAAACTTAAATAATTTCTGAAATAATAGAATTAAAACAAAATTATCAAAAGATACAAATAAGCTATAAGAAAAAAAAAAAAAAAAGTATATAAAATTTAGTGAAAAAACTTCAATTTTCAATCACAAGTGACTGAAACATCATTTTCAATCACTGTTTACGCAGTAGTGCCATATACGTATGTACGTATATATATTTTTAGTTATTCATTGAATATAAATTTATATTTTTATGAATATATAATAGGGGATAAACGGCATAAAAAAAAATAATAATAATAATAACCGAAAGCTCGAGCTGGATTTTCTGTTAATTTTTAAACAAAGAAAAGTTTAATACTGATACAATATTTTTACTTTCTCTTACTCCTAGTAAGAGGAAGTATTGTAATCGTGTCAAATTTTCGATATCGAGTTTTCACCGGAAATATCCGTTTTGAGGTCCCCTGAGTCCAAAAAAGTGGTTTTTAGCGAATGGTCTGTGTGTGTGTGTGTATGTGAACAGCATAGCTCAAAAACGAAAAATCGTAGAAAGTTCAAACTTGATATTACGTTTAGGTATCACCATGGTATCTGACGGTGCGTTATGTGTCAATATTCCTCAACCGGAAGTACCACTTTACTAGTTGTTTTTTTTAGTTTTTGCAATTTTCTCAAAAATGGCTCCGAAGATTTTCTTTAAACTTTATATATCAACTACACATACAAAGAGCTACAACTTTTATTTGAAACATTTCTCCAGGAAAATTCATTTAAGGGCACTTCTGGGGGAGGGGTGGGGTTAGGTTGTTATCTTAACTGCTGTTTCAGTATATTAGACAATTCTGTCACCTAAATAATGTTAATTAGTATTAAATATGTTGTTGAAATTCCGAGTTTGAAAAAAAATAGATAACCGGAAGTGCGTTTTTACTGAAATATAATTTTCAGTTTTCTGTATTTTCTCGAAAATGGCTCCAACGATTTTCTTTAAACCAGCGTTGTTAACTATACATATAAAGAGCTACAACTTTTATTTGTAACTTTTCCCCTGATAAATGCATTTAAGGGGACTTTTGGGGGAGGGGGGTTATGTTTTTCTTTAAACTGCTATCACAGTTGATTATACAATTCTGTCATCCAAATTGAAATAACTAGAAATTAATATATGACCCAAATTCCGAGTTTCAAGGAAATTAGTAAACCGGACAGTTTTACTGGACAGTGTTTTCACTTTTCGACGAATTTCATTAAATTTGGTACACTAACTATAAAATTTGTCAATTATAATTTTGAGTACTGGAGTAAGAGAAAGTTGTGTGAGTGTTTCACACCAGATTTTTTTTTTTTTTATAATATTTTCATGTCTTAAATTTTTGTAGTTAAAACTGACTTTCTTTCGTCTCCCGCCATGTCTAGATTTACCTCATGAAATATAAATTCCAAACCAGTTTCAGACAATTTAACACTAAGATAACCATGATAACAGTGCTTTGCCAGATTGTTGTAGCAAATAAATAATTAGCTTAATTTATTTTAGAGGGAAAATAGAATAAATAAATTAAATTATTTTATAATAAAATATTTAATAAACCATTAAAATAATATAAAAAAAAATTGTTTAAATATGAAATAATAAAATATAAATATCAAATATTTATTTTTAATAAATAATATTATAAAAAAATTTAAAAAAAAAAATGAATAATTTATAAAAATGTAAATATTTATTTTTATAATTTATTAAATAATTGTATTAAATATTAATATTTATAAATATAAATATTAAATTATTTAAAAAAAAAAATGTTTAAATTATTTTAAAATTGTGATTATGAAATTTTTTACACACCTATTCTATATTCTTTCTAAACATTTCTTAAATTATTTATTTTCTAAATTATCGTAACGACTGCGAAAAAAAAGAAGAAAAAAAAAGAAGAATATTGAACACTCAAGTGATGTGCTTTCTCACGCAACTCCAAAAGATAATATTCTTTCTAGAAAAAATGTGATATAAGTGATACTTTCGCAAAAAAAAAAAGAAAGTAAAATATGCTATTGCATAAACATAACAACAAATTAAACTATAATAGAATATAATGTCTATAGATTATAAACAAAATCAAAAAGTGAATAAAGATCTATTTTAAAAATTTTAAACATTACTAAGCAAAGTTTTTACATGCATAACAAAAATATGAAAATATATAATGATATGACATTTTGTGGGACAGGTGTTCATGAAAAGATGGTAGAAATGTAAGATTTCAATGAATACGACACTTGAATAGTTATTTCTTTCCAATTGTTAACACAAAACTTTTCAAATAAATTTTCAAAAGATACCCTTCACACAAAAATGATAAGATTATTAACAACAAAATTTCACTGTGTGAAACCTGACAGGTATAGATATGTCAGATACAAAGAATAATGAAAGAAAGATTACACTAAGGTTTTTTCAAACAATTTTATGAAGAATAGCAATATATTGTACAATTCATCTACTGAGGGTTATTTTGAGGACCCGTTTTATTGTATATATTCAAGTAATCTAGTCTGACCTTGCTGTCATCAATGTATGGTATCATTTGAATGGATGTAACATTAATAAATAATTCAAAATGAATGGTTTAAAAAGTTTTATTAAAACAATCTATGGGAACACAAAATGTTTTATTTTAATGAAAAGTATTAAAACATATTTTAAACGAGGTATTCCTTTTTACTTTCTCTTATTACTGTAAGAGAAATTACTGTGATCATGTTTGTTTAGTAAAAAACAGGAAATAAATAAAAATAAATGAAAATTAAAAGGTATGGGGGCGCCCGTCCCTCGGTGGGTTCTCGTAAAAAGAGAAATGAGAAATAAAAGAAAAGGGGTGAAAATATTAAGTGGACTGTATATATATATATAAGTGTGGAATAAAAAGAGAGCAAATGGGCTCATATAATATGAACAAAATGAATATTAAATTAAATTTAAAATAAGTAGCAAAAATTTTTATTATCTTCAACAAGCCAAAAGGAAAGGCATCTTAAACGCAGAAACCTTTAACGTTAGTATGGGTTGACTCAAGTCTTTAGCCCATATTGGGGGGGGGGGGGTCAAGGAAGTGGAAAATAGGAAAAGGAAATAAGTCCTTATATGCCTGGAACTCCAGAGTCGTGATCCATACACTGCTGCTTGGCTGATGAATCTTGATTAATTATTTAAATGGGCTCCTGGAAACTGTAAGGCCGAAGAAACAACCGGAAGTAGACAATGTGCTTGTACAATAAACCTTAGCAGGCCGGTAGAATCCGGAGACACTCACTCGACAAGAGACCAACTTATTAACACTAATTGTTGTGGTGGTTGGTTCCGCAGAGCTGGAAAGCATCAGAGACATTTTCCGTGGTAGCCTGCTTCATTTTGTGGTCATCGACCAGTTTGGGGCGTTCGCCCATCTTCAGGATGCGTTTTTCAGACAGTGTGACAACACAGACTTGCACAGAGCAAACTTAGTCTATCCTGATGAATCTTGATTAATTATTTAACAGGCTCCTGGAAACAGTAAGGCCGGTGAAGCAACCGGAAGTAGACCATGTGCTTGTACAATAAACCTTAGCAGGCCGGGAGAATCCGGAGACACTCACTCGACAAGAGATTCATCAGGTTATCACCTCAACAATTAGTGAGACAAGAGATTCATCAGGTTCTCAACCACCACAACAATATAGTGTTAATAAGTTGGTCTCTTATCGAGTGAGTGTCTCCGGATTCTCCCGGCCTGCTGAGGTTTATTGCAAAAGCACATGGTCTACTTCCGGTTGTTCCTCCGGCCTTGCAGTTTCCAGGAGCCCGTTTAAATCTCACCAAGATTCATCAGGTAGACTAAGTTTGCTCTGTGCAAGTCTGTGTTGTCACACTGTCGGAGAAAAACGCATCCTGAAGATGGGCGAACGCCCGAAACCGGTCGATGACCACAAAATGAAGCAGGCTATCACGGAAAATGTCTCTGATTATTAACAGTAACCGCGAGGAAAACCAGAAGTGCATAAAAATTGGGTTTTCACGTAAAAGGAAAGCGCAAAAAACTGAAAAATAGACTGTGCTGTCCGCCTTGTCTGAGCGTTAATTAGTAACTGACTGATTTGCTGACTGACTTGAAAGGGCAATAAAAGGGACTACCCCCCTCTCACAGTTTAGGACACAGCCTATAGATTAATGAATTTTTATATTCTGATGGCGGCAAATTCAAATTCGGATAAATACTGAACAATGACAAATTTTCAAAGTCAAGTTTTCACCGGAAATACATTTTTGAAGGAACCGTGAATAAGAAAAAGAAAAATGTTTTTAACGATTGGCGAGTGTTTATGTATATCTCAAAACACGAAAAGTTGCAGGTGTCTCAAACATGTTATTTGGTTCAGGGACAGTTTCGGTTAAAATCCTATCAACCGGAAGGAAAACTTCAATAATTTTTTGTTTTTTTTAATTATTGCGATTTCCTTTGGTAGAAAGGTTTCCTTTGAACTTTGCATCTTATCAAACATATAATTGTCTAGCACTTTTATTTGAAATATTTTTCTAAGAAAATTGATTTTCGGGGGGTTCTAGGGGAGCAGAAACGTTAAGTTTTCCTTTAAAGTACCACTCCAGTAGAAACTTAACTTTCTGTAAAGAAAATCGGATACGTAGTTGTGCCGGTTTACAGAATTAGTTTTCGAGTATTTTTGGATTTTCTTCCAAAATGGCTATAATGATTTTCTTTAAACTTTGAATACAAACTTCAAAGGTTATAACCCTTAATTGTTACATTTTTCCGGAAAAATTGATTTTATAGGTTCTGAGGTGTCTGTGAGTTAATATTGCAACCGCGGTAAGAGTGTTATAAAATTTGTTGCAAATTCAATGACACCTATTCAATGCCAAACATGTCTAATGTAAAGTTCGTAATAAGATTTTCTTGGCATGTTCTAATATACTAATATGTTCAAATGTTAATTTGATGAAAAACGATGATATAATTATGCCATATTTATATGCCGATGATTTTGCGGTACAGGTTAGAAATGCAGATAACACATCCGTTAATAACCGCATTAAATCTATATTCGATTGGTGTGCTGCTAATAAGCTAAGTTTAAACCAGGACAAAATAAAAGAGATTACTATTAAATTGGGAAATTATGGTGGGACTGAAAAAGCTATCACTTTCTTAGGCATTTTCATAGATTCAAAACTGAACTGGACAGATCAAGTTAATAATGTCATGGGTAAAGTGTCTCGTGGAATCTATGTCTTGCGAAAATTAAGAATGTCAGTTGACTTGGAAGCTTTAAATTTGGCATATTTTGCGTATGTTCATAGCCATTTGTGCTATGGTACTATAATTTGGGGTAATGCTGCCGAATGTAAAAAAATATTTAGGTTACAAAAGAAGGCAATTAGAGTCACTTTGGGTTTAGACTCGAAAGTATCTTGTCGTTCTTGGTTTAAGAAATTGAACATAATGACACTACCAGCCATATTTATTTTTCAATGCCTCGTCTACGTAAAGTGCAATGAAGGCCAATTTATATGTTTTTCGCAAGTTCATGATCATTTCACCAGAAAGCGCAATAATCTTGTCCAGAGTAGAAACAGGTTGACAAAAGTTCGTACCAGATTCCATAGTTTGTCCATCTCGCTTTATAATTATTTACCAGCGAATATAAAAAATAAGAATTTGAAATGTTTCAAAGCTAGTGTTAAAAAACTGTTATTAGCTCACTCGCTGTATGAGATACAGGAATATTTTAAAATTAAGTTCTTGTCTTGACGATTATGTGAATTTAAATTATATTCTAACTTGACCTTGCCAATAAGGATATATTGATCTTTTTTTCTGGCCAAATAAATAAATAAATAAATTGTGACCTATTACCATTAAAAAAATATACCACTAATAAGCTTCGAATCATTGTTACAGATAAAGCACAATGCAAGTAATATCGCTTAATAACCAGCAGTAAATGTAAAAACACATACTTGAAGTAGTTTACAATTAATTACTCAAAGGGATATTTATATGATGACAAAAGGATATGAAAATAGTGACGAAAAAAAAGAGTAAATAATGTCATTCTTCCAAAAGTCCGATTTTAATCGATATTCTGATGGCAATGACATTATCAATGGTCACATTAAAATAACATTTTGAGGAAAGTATACTATCTATCATTTTTCTTTAAAAACCCTTAGAATAATTTTGTACGCAAACAGTTGAATATAAAAAATAAATAGCATTTATCAGGATAGTAAGTATTTTTGCCCTAACTTTAAAGTATATTGTAACAGAATAAACAAGTGTGCTAAGAAAAGTGTCTGAAATGTCGTTGGTAATGATGTATTGTTCTAGTAGTAGCTTGTGGCGTGAGCGGTTTTATAAAGGGGTTGTGTGTATGTTTAAGATAGAGATAGAAGTATTAAGAAATAAATGAGAAAATACTGCTAGATTAAATTAAATATCTTATTTAATTAAATAATTAAGTATATATTAAATTAAATTCTTCTTTAAAGAATTTTAAATAGTTTTCAATATCACAACAATATGCTTACTAAATCAATTATTTAGCTAGATTAAATGTTAAACTCTTGTAACTGGCACTGTATTTAAGAGAGCGATTCCTAGTACAAATGTTCTAGTTCAATGTCTAATTCAGACTGTGTTTGGTTGAGTGCAGAATTTAGACTGTTTAAACTAATCAAGCGGGGGTATAAAACAGTTGGTCCATTGGCATTGCCTTACCCTAACGGATTCTGGTTCGTTTTGTCTCTCTTCAATAGCACTGACCTTAATTTAATAATACCTGACTCTAAAATAAACTATTTTTGAATTTAAATTCACTATTTATTTTTCCAAAAATTATTTCACTTAAAATATTGTCAAAATTTCATTAAACTATTTTTCCAAATTTATTTTTTCCAGTTGCTACTTCCACTACATGTCTTCCACAACAGTGCCAGAAAACATTCGGTCAAACACAACGGTTATCATAAATAGGACCACCAACTCCACCTATACGATCTTGGACGAATGAGCTGCAAGACGGTTAGAAAGCACTAAGCTTACACCAAACCAGTCAAATTTGTGCATAAGTATGGCCAATTCTGTGGTTAAGAGTCTCTTAAGAAGATAAAATCAGGATTCATGAGATTGTACCAGCACTGAAACATTTAGCGAGGTGAATTTAAATACAAGAGCAATAAACTACAAAGAAGTAACCATATTATTATGGTACCATAATATTATGTAACACTAATGTACCTATTAAAAAGCACTTTCCAACAACTAGGTGACTAGCCTGGACGGCATAGAGCTGGTCAAAATAATATGACCCCTACCTATTATATTATATGGTACATCATTTCCCAACACAAATATATAAATCAATATTTACTTTTCTATAATAAAAAGAAATATTGGCTTTGTAAAGAATTAATTTAGAAACTTAATTACATGCAACACAAATTAAAGTATCGTTAGCAAAAGCAAAATTCTATCCAGTTACATTTCACAGCTTCATCATCATCATACAAAGGTACTACCAACTCTCCTCGCTCGGCTATTCCTATCTCTTCTATCAACACTAAAATACGCAAATAAAATTTGTGGAATGCGTACTGCATAAATGCAGTAACATAAAGCAATGCCCACTTTTTTTAGACGGGCATTCTACGACCAACTTCCGTTAAGATATCGTGGTCTTAGGTGCTGATAGCAAACATCTTTACTGTGTCCTACACATATTAATATATATCAAATAAACTCCAAGATCAAGACCAGGGAATCGAAAACCCAGTACTACACTATACACTTTTTCTTAGCAGTCTACGTCAGTTAACTGTTCAGTTATCGTGGTGTCTGAACAAGTACAGTGGTAATATTTCATTTCAACAAAATCACAATCTGCTGCTATTATATTACAGAAAAACTTAATTAAAAATTGTTATATATTAAATAAAAATTATGTTAAAGAAACAAAAGAAGGAAAAAAAAAACAAAAATTAAAGCTATTCTACTTTTTACAAAAACAAATGTGGTAATAAATTGGGACGATTTATCAACCCTTGATGTAGTATGTTATTGCCATTGAAATAGCTAAAGGCCATTCCGATTGCATTTTAATGAATGTGAGTTAGAATTAGTACCAACTTGTTTATTCCAACATTACACAGTAAGCGCCGTAAGCGAAAAGTGAGTGTAGTTAAAAATTTAAAAGAAACAGGCAAAGTAGGGGGATTAAAATGGAATCGTTTCAAATTTCATTTACACTGTACAACCAGCCAGTAAAGTCAGTCAGCAAGTTGTAACTGATAGAAATTGAATAAAAAATTTAATCTATTCAATTCTATATAACTTTACAAATTAGGATTTATACAAACAGAAGTAGATTGTTTATTGTTGAATTTTATAGAATATTTTGCCATGAAATTCTTCAGTAATACTTCAGATTTATATATTAAAAGAAAGAATATCTGAAACAGGAAAAGTCGCAGCAAGCTCAAACATTGTATTCCGGTTTGATGACATGGTACCACCGCATGAGACACGAAGATTTCTGGCAAAATCCATCAACCGGAAGTAAGACTTTAATGCATGTTTTTTTTTTGTTTTTCAGTTTCACATAATTTTGTCACATATTTCGTATACTACCTATTTGTAATATCTTCCTGGGAAAATGGATTTATGGGGGATTCAGGGGGAACAAGAAGTATCAAGTAACAAGTTGTACTTTCCTCTAAAGTACAACTAGGTTACAATATATGGTTTCAACACTCAAATAATATTAATACACATTCTATGATTGATAGAATTTCAAATTTGAAGAAATTTGGATAATCGGAAGTGCGTCTTTATTGACTACATCCTCGAGATTTTTGGACTTATCTCTAAAACGACTTAACGATTGCTTTAAAACTTGATATTTTAACTTGAGAAATAATAACGTATTACTTTTAATAGAAATATTATAATAAATCTGGTGTGAAAATGTTTGTTGAAAATGTGGATGGGTCCAAATTTATAGTTTGTGTACCAAATTTAATTAAATTCGTCGAAAATTGAAAAATAAACTGTTCAGTAAATTCACACTTCCGGCCTACTCTTTTTTCTTGAATTCGATATTTTGGTCATCTATTTATTTCTAATGAATTTTGTTTGGGTGAAAGAATTATATAATCACCTATGATAGCACTCTAGAGAAAAACATAACCTAACCCCACATAAGCTCATCGACCGGTTTGGGGCGTTCGCCCATCTTCAGGATGCGTTTTTCTCCGACAGTGTGACAACACAGACTTGCACAGAGCAAACTTAGTCTACCCAGATGAATCTTGATTAATTATTTAAACAGGCTCCTGGAAACTGTAAGGCCGGTGAAGCAACCGGAAGTAGACCATGTGCTTGTGCAATAAACCTTAGCAGGCCGGGAGAATCCGGAGACACTCATTCGACAAGAGATTCATCAGGTACTCAACCACCACAACAAATATAGTGTTAATAAGTTGGTCTCTTGTCGAGTGAATGCCTGCTAAAATTTATTGCACAAGCACATGTTCTACTTCCGGTTGCTTCTCCGGCCTTGCAGTTTCCAGGAACCCGTTTAAATCTCACAAAGATTCATCAGGTAGACTAAGTTTGCTCTATGCAAGTCTGTGTTGTCACATTGTCTGAAAAACGCATCCTGAAGATGGGCGAACGCCCGAAACCGGTCGATGACCACAAAATGAAGCAGGCTACCGCGGAAAATGTCTCTGATTATTTAACACTAACCCTGAGGAAAACCAGAAGTGGCAAAACTTGGGTTTTCACGTTAAAGGAAAGAGCCAAAAACTGAATAAATAGACTGTGCTGCTACATACATCCGCCTTGTCTGAGCGTTAATTAGTGACTGACTTGAAAGGGTAATAAAAGGAACTACCCCATCTCTACGTTTAGGACACAGCCTATAGATTATTGAATTATTATATTCTGATGGCGGCAAATTCAAATTCGGATAAATACTGAACAATGACGAATTTTCATAGTCGAGTTTTCACCGGAAATACATTCATGAAGGAACCGTGAATAAGAAAAAGAAAAATGTTTTTAACGATTGGCGTGTAAGTACTTATCCCCCACCACTAAAAGTGCCTTTAAATGAATTCCCAGAGAAATGCCTTAAATAAAAGTTGTAGAATATTGTATGTGTAGTTAATATAGGAAGTTTCAAGAAAATCGTTGGAGCAATTTTTGAGAAAAGTGGACAACTATCACACACACACACACACACACACACACACACTCACACAAAGACCATTTGTTGAAACCCACTGTTTTGGGTACAGGAACGTCAAAACGGATATCCGGTGAAAACTCGATATCGAAAATTTGACACGATTACAATACTTCCTCTTACAATACAATGGGTAGTAAAAATATATATATATTTCGGATAGTTGAGCAGCAAAAAAGTTAACAAATTATTTAGTAAAGTGGTAATTTAAACGCACTTCTGTCATCCGATTTTTTCAAACTCGCAATTTCAACAACATATTTAATTCTAGTTAAGATTATTTAGATGACAGAATTGTCTAATAAACTGAAATAGCATTTTAGATAAAAACCTAACCACATCCTACTCGAAAAGTGCCTTTAAATGAATTTTCCCGGAGAAATGTTTCAAATAAAAGTTGTAGCTCAATGTATGTGTAGTTGGTATATGAAGTTTGAAGATAATTGTCGGGGTCAATTTTGAGAAAATCGCAAAAACTTAAAAAAAAAGCAAAGTGGTACTCGCGGGTGAAAGTATTTTGACAAGTAACGTACTGTCCAGATCCCATGGTGATACCTGAACGCAATATCAAGTTTCAAACTTTCTATAGTTTTTCGTTTTTGAGCTATGCTGTTCACATACATACATACATACATACACACACACAAAGACTATTTGCTGAAAACCACTTTTTTGGACTCAGGGTACTCAAAACGGATATTTCCGGTGAAAAATCGATTTAGAAAATTTGACACGATTACAATACTTCCTCTTACTAGGGGTAGTAATATATATATATATATATATTTTGGATAGTTGAGCAGAATTTCTGGCGTTAATTTCAATGTTTATATGTAGATGGTTCAGTGTTTTTAGAGCACTCTACTGAGCCATTATATAATCATCACTTCTCTATCTGCCAAGACTAGTAGGTTGGTACTTGTTCCCCCACCGGCTCTCTACATTTATGTTAGGGACAAATACGTAAAATTTCAAATTTAAAGAAAATTTGTTATTTTTAATCTAATTATATTGAAAGGAGTAAGAGAAAGTCGTGTGAGTGTTTCACACCAGATTTTTTTTTTTTCTTCTCAGTAAGAGAATATATCGCGGAAGTGTCAAATTTACTAAATTAAGTTTTCACCAGAATAAATCGCACTTTGGATTTCCTTCAAACCAGGAATTATGGCCACAATTTAATTGTAATTAATATTATATAGATGATAATATCGTATAATAAACTTAAATAGCATTTTAAGACGATGTCCGTATCACTGGACAATTTCTATGAAATCAAAGATAATGCAGCATTCATTTGGCCGACAGATTCAAGTAACCTATAACATTAAATCCACTGCAACCTAAGAGATCCATTGTGGCTCCCTTTTGAGTGTTAGTGTTTGTCCCAGAGAATGCAGCCGTCTGTAAAGTGTGGACAATGTGTTAGTGAGTATATGGATACTGTAATAGCAACCAAAGAAAAGCTTAACAGCCAAAGAGATAAAGAGCAAAACCCAAAATCACTCTCTCGGACTGGAATAGGAGAAACTGTATAAATATAGCGATGGACATAATTCAATTCAGTTCAATACATTCAATCACTACGTGTCATTTTCATACCACTCTACCTTTGTTTAAGGTACCAGTGTTAACCAAGTCTTCTTCTTATATCATCAACCAGACCTAAATTCTCTCCACCTAACACATTCATTATAATACTGACTGTGAGTTTCCCAATATGCTAAACTAGACACTAGAAGTAGACTGTTATTAGGAGGGATAAGGCACTGTTACCTGAAAGATATATTGTGCCCCCCCAGTCACTGCGGCGCCTTCTTAATGCAGTGCCGGAATTTTTGACAGTAAATTTAGTTCCATTTGAGAATTTTTCCTCAATAGAAAGGTCAATATTGTGTCAAATTTCGATCATTTACTATCTTCGAGATATTTTAGCTGGCAATATGCGATTATCGATTCACACCATTTAAAGCAAGGCCACAAAATAATAATATGCTAATGTATCCATTAAAGGAGAGGCAAAAATTTTTTTGTATCCTAATGCTTTTTGCTAACAAAATTTCTATATAAATAGCTTCTTTTATGTTTCTATTTTAAGAATTTAAATACATTCCCGAGAAGGGGACCATGCCCTTTACCTTTCCAGCAAAGGGATGCCTAGTATAAAAAAGATAAAGAATCCCTGCTCCAAGTTATCTTTTAACTTAGGTATTAACTAAGATTAACTTGCAAGGGAGATAACGATGCTGACAGTCTTCTCGTTGCAGATAAGAAAAGAAGAGGTTGTATCTAGACCCTACCATGGAATCATGGGTCACACATTTCTAGATAAAACTAAATAGAACCCTCCCATTATACCTCTGTGAGAACTCTCAATGAACACTCTCTTTATTGCTTGGATTCTCTCTATGAATGATTTCGATTAAAATAAAGTAGTTTTAGTTATTCGTTTGGGTTATTCACTATATTGCCTTTGTGATTATTAAATAATAACTTCTATTACTTAATTATACATTTTTGCTTGACCTATAAAAATCAGAAAAGTAATACTAGTGATTTGAGGCAACTAGAATAATGTTTGAAAAATATTAATTAATCATATATTACATTAAAATGACATTCAAAAAGTTTGAGGTATAGAAAAGTAGGATATCTAAATGAAGTATTATTATATATACCTCAAAACTTTCAGCGAAATTCTATCATTGACATTCTAAAGACTATAGTCAACCTACTTCAATGCAAGTATATAGTCTGATTTTCTACAACATGAAAGTATCAAACCATTCATCAATAAATAAACTTTTATTTAACGTCGCAATTGTGGGCTCACATACTACTGGCGGGTGAACATACATCCAGCAGGTGTTTCTTGAGCCTGAAAACATTGATACCCTAATTAAGGCGTTTCTTAAATGTTGGTTTTTTAAGGCATGGCATGACATCTGAAAGTAAGCCAATTGAAACTTCAATTCTCTGATATTCTATAATTCTGGCAGTCCTTAAATTGTGTAAAATCGATACCATTTATTTAAGGAAGCATCGAAGAAAAAATAGCTCCTTATATAGTCCATGACGCCTCGAAACAATTTTCAATATGGAATAGAGTATTTTTGAGCTTTTTGAGTATTTTGCTAATAGTGATAATTCCACATCTCCATATTTTCTTAAGTTCTTCTGCATTATTATATTTTCTTTGCACGAGATACAATTATTAAATAAAAATATAATAACGTTAAAAAAAATATGTTATTAAAAAATTAAATAAAAATTACGTTACATTATTTGCAGAATTTATTCTCGATAATTAGTTTATAAAAAAACGGCTTAAGCCTCTGTTAGGCTGATATAATACAAATTAAACAGATCTCAGTAATTAATTTATTGTGCAATACAAAATCTATGAATTACAAATAAAAGGACAGTTCAACAGAAGAAATTAAGATTCATCCAAAAAATGTGGGGTGGCAGTGAGGAATGTGCAGAAATAAGAATAAAATTTCCTAAAAAGAAATTAGCCTGTGGACCAATGAAGCGTGTATATTAAAAAAGAAAACTTTTATAATGAAGGTATTGTCAAAAACTTTCAATTTCATTGGCAACCCCCATTTTTAATAAAAGAAAGTTTCAGTAATAAATATTGAACCTGCGCTGTGCTGGCCAAAGGCTGGTGGAGCGAAAATTTCACAAACAATATTCAAATTATATTTTTCTTATACTAGTGATTATTTTATATCATTATAGATTCAGGTGTACTGAGGTCCGTCTAATCCGCCTCGGTTTAACTGCCGTATGTGGAGCTCATGCAGAAATTGTAATAAATAATTTTACAGAATTTCGTACACACAAGTTGGATTATTTTCAACATACCTAATATAAAGAAAGGTTCGGAGAACCTCTGAATGTAATTGAACGCATATAATTTTAACATGTTTTCAATGATTTCAACAAAAATCTGGTGTGAGACACTCACACTACTTTTTCTACTCTACCGTTAATACAATTAAACTGCTGGACAAAAGTATTGCATAAAATTTCAATGCAATTTTCGTATTTCAAGGTATTTTCGTATTTTTTTTATGGATTCATGTTGTTGATTATTATTATTTTTATTCACAAAAGGGGAGGGCAAACCCTATGCTATCCAAAGCCTCCCAGGGCCCGTATAGCTACTCCTAAAGAATAACAACCACTGGGACTAGAACGAAAATTCAGGCCCAGGTTTTAACCATCTAAGTTTCACCACAGACCGAACAAATCGGACCAAAACCTTAAAAGGACACAGCTTAAGATCATCTACCGATATGCTATTCCGGCCGAAGGTCCTAAACCTAATCTCCTCACAACCCAAACAATTCGTCATCAGATGCATGGGTGTTTCCTCCTCAGTCTTACAAACTCTACAAAAGGGGTCAGGTACGAGTCCCATTATATAGATCTCTCCTTAAACCACAATGCCCAGTGAGGAATCCAACCAGATGTCTGAGGGAGGTCCGTGAAAGACATCGGACCCCGCTACTCAAAGCTCTGTCCGGGCCCCCAATGAGCATCTTAGACTGCCGACAACCCACTGTACTCATCCATAAGGATGAGGCTGTGAGGTCATCCACGCCTGAAAGCCCATGTTGTTGAACTCTAATCCAAAGGAAAAAAAAGAACAACTACCCAAAATTTAAGAAAAACCTGGTTTTATTACACAGAATAGAAAATAAAGCTAAAAAAAAAAAAAAAAAAAATCTGTAAAATTCAAAATTAAAATGGTTCTTATTTATTATCACTTCTTCATTTTGTTTCAACAGTATTTAGTGATACTTCCTCTTGCTCTGATAACTGCAGCAAGCCTCCTTGGCATTGAAGAGATTAGATTTTAGATAACCTCTTGAGAAATCTCATTCCATTCTTCAATAACTGCCGTACGTAGCTCCCTGAGAGTGCTAGGGGCAATCAGGCGAAGTCTGAGCCGTCTTCCAATTGTGTCCCAAAGGTGTTCTATTGGATTTAGATCTGGACTTCTCGGTGGAGAAACCAAACGTCGAATCCCAACATCCTGTAGGTACTCAAGGATAACTCGAGCAGTATGACATCTGGCATTGTCCTGCATTAATAGAAAATCATCACCGACTCTTTCAGAAATTGGCACAACATATCGCTGAAGAACCTCTTCAAGGTACTTCCGGGCATTTAGCGTCCCATTTTCCACGATATGTAAGTCTGTACGTCCGTCAAAACTTATGCCTCCCCAAATCATAACACCGCCTCCACCAAAAGCCACTCTTGGAGAAATGTTAGCCTCTGCATATCTCTCACCTTGACGCCTCCAAATTCTCATTTTCCATCTGGAGAATGTAGGGTGAATCTCGACTCATCTGTGAATAAAACACGTCTCCAATCCTTCTGTCCAATTGACATGTTCTCGTGAATATTGCAGTCTGGCGACTCTATGTGCTCTGGTGAGAAGAAGGGGCAGTAGCGGGTATCCTGGAATCCAAGTTTGCTTCATTTAACCTTCTTCTGACTGTCCTATTTGTAGTATGGACATTACGGAGCGATCAAGTGACGTAATTGATAGCTAGTGACAAACCTGTTCCGTAAGGCATTCAGCTGAATAAATCTCTCTCATCTGTCCGGGTTAAAATTAGGGCGGCCCTTAACATACCGTCGGGAGTAGCTACCAGTCTCCCTATGGCATGCTAAAATTCTTTAGACAATGGATGTCGTAGTTTCTGAGCAATTGTTGCTTGATTTAGCCATTCCTCATGTAATGTCACCACACGTACTGCAATTTCTTCGGAATAATTACCATGAAGAGGCATGTTAAGAACTAAAAGCGAAAAAATAAAGAACTGATAAGAAAAAACTAAACAAAAATGTGTAGGAGAGAGAAATTACCAGAAACAGTGAAAATGAAGAATTGGAATTATTATTGTATTTTCAAGAGATCAGTGAATTAGTCACTTAAAAACATAAGCAAATGGGTTCAGTCTCTTATTTCTCTTTGGTTCAGAGTTCATTTACAACGATTGTATAAAAAAAAAAAAAAATTACAGTAATAGTCTGTAACTTCAAATTACATCATTTTAAAATTTTATGCAATACTTTTGTGCAGCAGTTTATAATTGGCAAAAATAGGCAATTTTCATTTAAATTTAAATTTTGGTCATTTGTTCTAATTAAATTTAGAGGTGGTAAGTATGCATACGTACTCTAAGGAAGAGTTGGATAATTACATTGTAGTCCAGAAGTCAGTGCCAATATTTTGTATCTATACAACATCCGAAATTTTAATTTTAAGTTGTAGATAAATACCTCGTCAAAACATCCTGAAATCAATTCTTCCGGAAAAATTATTCAAATAAAATTAATTAGTTTATAACTATGAAATTAGCATTTTATGTTTAAAGAAAATCGTTGCTGCCGCTTTCGAAAAAAAAATCCAAAGAACTCAAAACACTAATCTCTTAAAATTGCACTTTTGGCTAACCACTTTTCTTCGATTTTGGTTTTGTAGTAATGCCCGTAATGTATTATAGTATTACGTAGAACCATACATGGCACTGGATTGGTGAAATTAGAGGAAAGCTTGGGATATCCCAGACGCGGTGATGATACCCTGGAAACTAGAAAAATCAATTTTCATTGAATAATATTTGAAATAAAAGTGATAGGCATTTACGTGTGTAAAAATTTTAAAGAGATCTTTAAAAAAATCAACGAACCATTTTTTATGAGAAAATCGCGCAAAACTGAAAAAAATTATGCATTAAAATCGCATTTCCGGTTGATGAATTTTGACTGAAACCTTATTGTCAAATGCGGTGTTGCTAACTAAATGGAATGGCTTCCTGCAAAATTTGAAATACACTTGAGTTTCCGGGTGAGTAGGGTTAAATATTATCCATGAATTAATTACTAAAGAAAAATATAATTCCTGCAATTTTTTCATTTTTGAATATTTCGTTTGTTTATATCATTTATATATATTTTTTTCGTACTCTGGGAACCATAATACACGCATTTCCGGTGAAAAATTCAATTTCCAACAATTTGACACGATCGCAATACTTCCTGTGGCGCGTAGTATTCACGGATTTCAACTAAACCATATCATGCAGATTCTGTATTTTTACTACATAATTGCCATTAATTCATCATATCTTCTAGTTTTTTTACGAAGAACAATGTTAACATCAATTTTTTCGACAAGTGTTTACACAAAAATTAAAAATATATCTATAGCACTCGCCAGAATTTCACATCACCACTGAGCCATTATTGTTGTCCTCATAGACTTCACTCTCAGCTCAACTCTGCCTCCATTAATGATAAGCTACGTTGCTGTTGAAGACATTCCTAATTAAACTTGAAAAAACTTATGAAACATTTCTCAAAAATTTGGTCTGCTGTAACCCAACATGATGTTTTTCTTAAGAAGACATTGGCCTGTAACCGAGAGTTATACTCACTATCAGGATTATCTCTTATTATTCGCTGACTAGTGAGAAAGAAGGTGAGAGGGCATGGACTCCTACCGAGAGAAAGGACATACCTACCACTTCATGAATAACTTTGAGTAATTCATGTCTTCAAATATAATTTTTTTTTTTATTAAAGGTGCGTCAACATCTGTGGTCATTGGCGCCCGGCACCTTGTCAGTGCACTGCCGACCTCCGTCTCGTTACAGAAAACACTGTGCATCACCGGCTAGTGAGCTGTAGAGGCTCCTAGGAAGAAAAAAAATCTAAGGATAGCACAGCTGGATTCGAACCCGGGTCCTATGCGTGAAAGTCCAGTACGCTAACCACTTAGCTATTCCCTTCCCTCCCAAATACAATTATTTAAGTAAACGGATAGTGAACAGGAAATCAAAGAATACTTAGAGGTTCTTTATCATATTCTTTTTTACTTTTTCTATCTCATAAGCAGATCAAGTAAGAGCTATCTTATCTTCCTGCTAACTTGCAGATGCCAAATGGTCCATTTCGCTCTTTAATGTAGTAACACCAAAATAGGGCAAAGAAAGAAAGAAAGTGTGCAATTTGGTTGGGTTTTTATTTACCCAATGATCGCTCCCTGGGAATTATTAATGAATCCCTCATAAGAAGTCATTGCATCCAAAGAAAGTAAGGAAGCAGATTACGTAAATTTGTACATAATAAAGGATATGTGAAGTGACTGGCGCGTACCAAGTGGGAACTTGTTCTTAGTCGCCTTTTTTTACAACATTCTATGCAGCGTAATAAATGTCTGAAATTTTCGAATCAGATAGATATCTTTGAAATACTTAAACAGAATATTAACTGGCGTTTCAATCTCACCGGTGAATTTTATTTTTTGAATTGAAAACAAATTTCCGAAGCAATGCAATGGACTAGAATATTTTCCAGAAGTGAATTGAATTTCAGACTTCTGAGAAGATGGTAATATTTCATTCTATAGCAATGAGAGAGTAAAATTGAAATAATAACACCGTTACTTTTAGTATGAATGAAAGAATAGTTATTAATGACGAATGATTCATCATAAATTTTGTTCATGACAATGATTGCTGATTATTTATTCGTGACTAATACTATTTCAACTTTGTTTTTATTTCTTTGATTTCTTTTCAAATAAAACTGTTATTCTAATACAATCCTTCTAAATAAAAATCGAAAACAATCTGATAATAAAAATATTAATAAAAAGAGTTAATATAACTTACGTGTATTAGTAAATTCCTTTGTGTTTATCTATTAATTTTATTTTTTAAACTCTGAAGATAGGTACAGTGATCTTGTCAAGAAATAAAGAAACTTGTGTAAGAAAGAGCAGAATGTAATGATATTACGCTACCACCATCCACTTGTTTCATAGTCGCAAAAAAACCGGACCGAAATGCAAATGGTAAACTCAATGCAATATGCAACATGGAGGAGATGTTGGCCGTATCAGAATGCCCAGGTAGGTGTAGTCCAGTAATGGGCTATGAATTTTTAAAAAAGCACAAAATGTAGAGAAGGCAAGTTGCATTTCTCTCCAGGTGTTACTAAAAACGTTGTACACCTCTCCACGTCTGAATGTATGGTAAAATCCTTCCTTTCACTAAATTGAAAAAACAAAAAACGGAAGTTATTATATTTTTATTTTTAAACTGAAAAAAAAACACCAAAGAATAAAAACTCTATTAAAGGCATTAATCTCCATTCCGGTTTTCCGGTTATTACTAAAAATGGGAAATTGGTTTCATTAAAATTCCATTTATAACATCTCTTTCGCATAAGATTTTAATTACATTTCCATTAAATTAATCACTTCCATTTATTTATAGAAAATGCCAAATATTCCCTTTAAACGATACTAATTGAAATTTCATTCAATAGGAATTATCAAAATATGAATATTTATTTAAATGTATTTGTGTTGCAAAAAATCAGATGTAACGATACTTTTATTTAGTGACTGAACTACCTGCAAGTCATTCAGTGAAACAAATAAGAAGTGTAAATCAATGAATAACGACGTTTTAATAACATAAGTTCGCTTCCCTTTCATCAGATTGAAACATCTATTTGACGAGGTTTGAGTGATGCACAGAGTTTAGTGATTATTATTATTAGTAGTAGTAGTAGTAGTAGTATTATTGAGCGGCTACTTACTATGTCGGAATGGCAGACTGCATGGCTGGAGGAGACTAGAGGAAGGTGGACCGCTGAGTTAATCTCGGACGTGAATAGCTGGACCAGGAGGTCTTTCGGCGAGGTAGATTACTATCTCACCAAGTTCCTCAGTGGGCACGGCTACTTCCGAGATTATCTGCGGAAAATGGGCAAGAGGCTGGGAGGGAACTGCCCCCATTGTACAGGGATGAGAGACAATGCCCATCACACCTTTTTTGCGTGTGAAAGGTGGGGTCGTCTCAGAAGGGATTTGGAGGGAGCGTCGGCCGGTGGACTCCTGGCCGATTCCAAAGCGTGGATCCGGCAAAAGCCCCATTATGTAGAGATGTCTCCTTAAACCACAATGTTCAGTAAGGGATCCAACCAGACGCTCCGTGCTAGACACAGCAACGTCTCACTAATAGTATTATCAAACAGAGAGAATTGGAGAGCGGTAGCAACTTTCGCCAGAGAAGTTTTAATGAGTAAAAAAAGGGAGTTGGATGAAGAGGATGTGAATCCCTAATTAGAGGATGTGAAGGGGCCTAGCCTGATGTAATTAATAGCCTGCACAAGTGAATCCAGGCTAGGTCCGGTGATGAAGGGGGGGTGTTTTAGCCGGTAGGCATTTTGTTGGGAGTCCGGCACTTTGTGCGTAAAAAGCATTTCACCTACTCTTAAATAAAAAAAATTAAAAAAAAAAATTATTAGTATTATTATTTGTCTGTGGGGAGGGACCAAACCCTAGGCTATCTAAAGCCATACTGGATCCATATAGCTATCCCAAGAAAAAAAACAACAAACCGGATCTACAGCAAATATCCAGACCCGGGTCTGATCCATCTAAGATTTACCTTACTCCGAACAAATCGGATAATAACCTTCAGGAGAAATGGCCTAGGCTCTTCCATAGACATCCTGTTCCGACCAAAGATCCTGAACCTAATTTCCTCATAATCCAGGCAATCAGTCATAAGATGGATGAGTCTTTCCTCCTCTGTCTCACAGACTCTACAAAATGGATCCGGCAAAAGCCCCATTATGTAGAGATATCTCCTTAAACCACAATGTTCAGTAAGGGATCCAACCAGATGCTCCGTGATAGACTCAGCAACGTCTCACTAATAGCCCTGTCCGGACCCACGTCGAGCATTTTGGACTGCCGACAAACAGCTGTGCTCATACATAAGGATGAATGCTGTGAAGCTGTCCATAACTGGAAGCCTGACAGACATGTGCCAGATGTCACGCCAACAGCAGGCTCGAGACCAATGAAAGGGAGAGAGGCGCCTAGAGTTTAATGATACGATTGCTACTTTCTGGTGGAACCAACTGAAATTTATTACCAAATGATTAAGCTGTACTGTATATAATCCTGCAAACATTTCCAAGTGAGTTGATTAATTCAAAAGTATACAAATAAATGTGTCTAATTCGCAAAGAGATTTTAACACCAGAACCTCGCAGTGATTATAGCATTCTTGAAGGGAACCAAGTTGCAATAAAAGAAAGAAGCCTGCAATTTAGAAAAAGCGATGAGGTTTGCAGAGGAAAGGAGAACTCTTCTTAATTCAGGACAACGCTAGACGGGTACATAAATATATTCCTTGCATTACCCCAAAGCCTGCTGTTGGTTTTGACTCGTCTGTCAAGCTTTCAGGCTTGATCGGATTTACATAATACATCTCTATAAGTTACTGAGTTGTTGGCAGTCTAAGATTTTCTGATGGTTAATAGTGAGATGTTGCTTGCTATTCTCGGACCTCACTTTGACTTCTGATTGGATTCCTTACCGGGGATCATTGTGATTTAAGGAGACATCTTACAATTAAAGAGACATTTTACATACTTTTTTAGAGTTTGTGAAACAAAGGCAGAAACATCTAATGCCAGATTTAATGGGTTGTAGGGAAATTAGACGTCAGTGCAGGATATCTGGGTAAGGCTTAGGCTATTTACCTTGAAGCTATTGTACGATTTGTTCGGAATGTTGTGAATCTTATATGGAACAAATCTGGTCCGGATTTTTGTTCTAGACTGCTGTAATAGGATTCGAAGAGAGAGATCTAAAGTAGAGAGAGAGAGAGACACACACAAAAATTGAGAGTCTCACTCACTACTTAGACCAGACTAGAGAGGGAGACTCTGTTTAAATACAGCGGCGTTACCCATACAGGGAACAGTTTATACAGCAGTTACAACGCTAACTCTAAATACACACTAATTACAACACTAACTCTAAATCTCTCACTACCATTTTATATATTATGTGTAAAGTCCAGTGTTACTTTAAAGTAAAATGTTACTTTTCCATTATACAGTTTCAGCATTATTTCTAATTTAATCTCATAAACCCAATTCTCTCCTTTTCATACCCATTATAACCGTTATTCTTCCTTGTGGTAGTTTTATGGACGCAATTGGGCATTTGGATAGTATAAGCCTTCGGTCCCTCCGCACGAATAATAATAATAATAAAAGAATGAAGCATTGTATTCTTTTAACCACCCCTAGCTTTAGAGGGCACAATTTATTTAACATCAAAAGAATTATTCGATATAATTGGATTTGGACCGTGATAAGAATGAAAATAACTCATTTCATAGATAAATTCGATTAGATCTTATCAAAATAAATTCACTAGTAAAATACTTAAAAATTTTGAATACAAAAGTATAAATTGAAATGATGATAAATTGAAACTGCGAGGAAAATTTAAAAACACTAGGAAAGTATTTCAAAAACATAAAAATCAACAATTTATGAGTTTATTAAAAGTTAAACATGAATAATGTTAACAAATTCAACAGGTATACCCGCAGGAATGTTGAATAATAGAGAGGATAGAGAAGTTACAACCGTCCTTGGGGGGTGTCATAAATAAAACATTATATGAACATTTATATTTTTATTAATATTTATTGAGGACACTTAAGGAATTTACTTATTTATTTGAGGAAATAATTTAAAACAATATTTTGCATAGTACGAGCATAGTACGATTTGCATGACTCCCTAGCCATTCAGCAATTAGTTTGATTGGACATTAATTTTATATTCATCTTTCAGGAAGGTTTAAATAGCCTCCAGAAAGTATTCTTTTTATATAGAAATGAGATATAGAATGAGAATGAAAATAAGGACGGGATTAATTCATTGATAGTGCGTTGTACTGGAACGCGAAGAACTGTGTTCGAGTTTAGACAGTGCTGCCACTAAATTTTCTCGGCCAAGGATACTTTACGGACAACACAGTTCATGGATGATAGCACCAATGTTGACGGTTAAAAACAAAGTTATATAAAATAAAAAGAGAGATGAATGAGGCCGGCTCTTTTTTGAAAATGATCTCTACTAAAGAGAAAAAAATCTATTATGGATACGCTCAGTATAAAGGAAATGATGGCGTTTTGTGACTGTCAGAGGTGGAAACATCCCAAATTTTATTCTAATCGAATTTTCGTCATACTTAGTGCATTACATTTTCAAGTCAAACGTTTCGATGTGCTGGCAAATAGTTAAAAATGCAATAGACCGCGGCATGGAAATAGCTTTTCAATGGTACCAGGCTGTTGTGTATAGCAACGAAGAGGCCGACCAATTGACTTAGAAGGGCTTGCAAATAAAGCAACGTAACAAAACCCGCTCACCCTAAAAAGCACCAAGAGAACGATAAAAGCAAAATTTATCTCCTGAATGAACGCGCTTCAATATTAACAAGGTCATGGAAAAAATATGAGAGACTAAGAGACCCAAATGGACATATACCTCGGGAACTTCCGATATATTGCGGAATTTAGAATGCTGACAGGATACAATTATATCCAAAACCATTGAAATAAAATCGGCGTGACTAAGGACCCAAAATTGTCCGTAGTACATGCTAAACATCTCATGGATTTTTAAGACTGCTGACTGAAATAAATTTGAATTATAAAATTAGTTTTTAATAGGCAGTGCATTTACAAGCCTCTGGTCGCCAATGATCACAGATGTTGATGGGCCTTAAATTAATTTTAAAAAAAATTACTTATTGTTGTTTCGTTTTTTATTATAATTGTATTTTGTATGGCACATCTGGTAATACGACTGACACAACAAATAATATATAAAATGAAAACAAGCTGAGTTCACTGTTATGAAGAAAAAAGTTACAGTAAACAGCATTTTATATTTACTAAGTATTTAATAAATTGCAGAAGCTAAATACCTTAAATTAGATAAATTTAAAATAGTAGGGATTCGTTAATAGGTTTCGCGTCCATCAACCGAAAGGGCCACTCGTTTGTTGCAGTTATTCAGAATCAGTTACGATTTTCTTTTTACATGGCTTACTAGTTTCACAATATGAAGCGATCACTTTTATTTGACAAAATTTGGGGGGGGGGATTATTTTCTAAGAGTTCTGGGTAACTAGGACGTAATGTCTTTGTAATGGAATCGTTTGTTGTGGTTCCTGATGTAGTAGATGTCTTGAAGAGGGCGGAAGTTAGTTAGAGATTTTGGAAGTTAGTGCTCGAATTATTAAAACGGATTTTATAAAAATAAACTGTATTTGAACAATAATTTGAACATTAGAAATGGTAACTAATAACAACAAAATACTTAGTAATAAATAGAAGATAAATAACTAATAAATTAGAATGATTAAAATAAATGAACTAAAGTGCACAACTAAAAGATGATAAGTTTGAATAATACTGTATAGGGACGCGTAAACTGCTGCTCGTATCTCAAAACGTACTCGTCAGATCGTATATGATAATGTTCTCGTTGTATATGATAAAGTTCTCGCTGTATATGATAAAGTTCTCGTTGTATATGATAAAGTTCTCGTTGTATATGATAAAGTTATCCCCTCTTCCAATGGGGCGAGTTTATATATTAGTGTGGCCACACTCACACTAAGACATCTGTCCTAGTGTGCGACCTTGTGCGACCTTCGTAGTTCGGTGACCGCCTGATTTAGGTCAGTGGCCAACCTTATCGGCACTTGCTTTTGATGTAGGGTATTTACCCTTGGTTTGTTTGTTTGGCTGCGGCCTTGTCTTGAAGTCAGGCAGCTGGGTATTGCCACTAGTTGTAAATTATTCTTTCTTTGGTGTTTGACATTGCTTTGACATGTCAATGACTTTGCCATGTCATTACATCTTCCTCTAGTTAGCTTTACAGTATAATGTACAGTTCAATCAAGTATATAATATTAAGGCCAATAAAGCATTTTCGTAAAACTTTTTTAAAGTATAATAAAACATTTTTCAGTCAAACGGAGGAATTGTATTTAGAGAAAATTGTGTGAAAGTTTCCATTACAATGTTGAATTTATTTCTCACATATTACTGAAAAGTTTGTGGAAAACCCAAATTTAGATGCTCACATTTTATATAAATTTTCAACTACCTTTATAAATCAGAAGCTATGTTTAGCCGATAAAGTTTTTTAGATAATTTCTTCTTTCCAATAATATGGAAGCAATAATTTCCTTTAATTAATTAGGTGTGGTTTTCTACACATTCTCTGGGACGCAGGGATCCACTGTGTCCTTAAATATTAAATGTGAATATTTATTAGGCTTGATGAAAATTAAGTTATTTTATATTTTAATTTTTCCTGCTTAAAGGGCAATTCTGCTGACTAAACACAAGGACAACCAAGCCAGATTATATGTCGCCGTGGGATTTCGGGTGAAATATTTATAAATGAAATATTATGTATATTTAAACATACATTATAAATTATTATTAAGGTCTTAATTTAGAGATATAAGAAAGGGAAAATTTAGAGAAATAGATGAAAGCGTTGATGTGGCAGAGAGTCTTGGTTAGGGTAAGGCTGGTGGCCTTGTGATAGAATTCTTAGATGTGATGCAAACTTGATGGACTTCTGACATTCTCTGGACTTCTGTCTGTCAACTCTGGACATCTTCAAACTCATGAGCTCATGAGGTAGGTGAAGCTTGGGCGTTACTTGTTCCCCGAATACCTAATTGGTCTAGCGTTGAAGCAGTGACAGTAGCGTTATCTTGCATGCTGTAACGGAACTGAAGATATCGTATATGATACGCCAGCACAATGTTAAACGTATAAAAGCTAATATTACTCTACTCCTTTAAAAGATAATGCTGAGGATATAACAACATTGTTATCAGCACTCTACTCATATTATAACTAGCCAATCTACATTCTTCTACCAATGTCATACTGTGGCAAAATATTTAAAGTAAAAATTAAATCGGCTTAAATTTTAATTTTTACGGAATTTAATCTTATTTATTTTTATAATTTAAAAACAATATTATTATCTCTGTTTTCTATTTCATTAGACAGCATACCTGATACCCCCACTTTGTACATAGTATTTCAGTTTACATTGTAATTATTAATGGAAACAACTTTTCAAGAAAAGGTTCATAAAATTCTAATCGATCGTGATTACGTACAAATTGGCCGACAATCTGGAACAGTGAGTGCACAGAAAAATTCCAAGTAGTACAAACTAAAAGAAATAAACAAAATTCACCGCCTTCGCCGTGCAAACACTGCAAGGGCAACCACTGGAACCGCGACTGCAAAAAAAATAGTTTTTTTAAGCGCGCACTAATTTCGGCAAACAGCCTCAACCACAACCTTCAACCTACCGGCATCTGAGGCAAAATACACCCAAATTTAGAGCCACTAATAATAATAATTTTATTTATAATAATAATAATTATAATAATAATAGAAATTTTAATAGTAATCATAATTCGGGCCGTTGGTTTACGCCGACGTGCCAAATTTGTGAAAGAAGGGGCCATACAGCAAAGGCGTGTTGGTTCAATACCAATTCAAAAAACGATTAGGCGTCCAGCCGTCTTCACATGAAGCGGCTACAACGGTATTGATCACGGCATTCAACGACCCAAACAATTTATTAATTCCTATAAAAATTAACAATAAAACAATCAAAGCACTAGTGGACACCGGTGCTTTGCATTCATTAATTGACGCACCATATGTCAGTGCCAAAACTGCAAAATCGCAGATAATTCTAAAATCTATTACGGATCAAATAATCCCAAATTATGGCTTAGCTGAAGTTCGTCTAAATTTAACTGACTCTGCAGTAATTGAGGGTAAATTCATCGTTTCACAATTAAAGAACGAATTTCAAATGATCATTGGCAGAGACCTACTTACACAATTTCAGGCTTTTATCAACTTCAAAAATCAAACAATAACATTAAACAAAACAGTCATACCATTCTTTTCACATTCACACATAAATTCAATTCATGAAGCAACACTTCCAAAAACACTAGCAACAAGACACAAAATCACCATACCAGCAAGCACTCACATCGTCAATACTTACACATTACACACCAAAATTCTAAATTGTACAATTTTACTAACACAAAACGAAAGTCTCCCGACAGGTGTTTACTTACCAAACACATTGACAAACGTTCATAACAACCAGTGCGTAATATCTCTGATAAACACTACACAACATGAAATTGTCATCACAAAACACTTTCCTATCGCACACATTCAATACAACCCTGAGACACTCAACTCGTCTCACACACACACCATAAATTCAATACAGCAACTTTCACACAAAGAAAAAGCACAATTACAAACTTTTCAACAACAGTTATCAAAAACTTACACATCTCTCCACACATCAAGCAGACAAAATAATTGAGGCATTTTCGCCATTCTTCGACACATTTACTCATGACAAGGACTACAAAACAAAATTTACGGACATCACTCACCACATTGACACACAAAACCATCCACCTAACACAGTAGACCTTACAAACTTTCACATTCAGAAACACCCATACTCAAAGCACTAATACAAGACAACTTAGGCAGAGGCATCATAGCGCCAAGTACTAGTAACTGGGCTCACCCAGTCATTCTAGTTAAAAAAAAATCAGCAGACCACACAAAAATCGATCCAACTGACATCACGACATTACGAAAACAGTACAGATACGTAGTCGACTTACGCAAACTTAACGCCATAACAACATCAGAAATATACCCACTTCCAGACATACAATACATTTTATCCACATTAAACAATACAAAATACTTCACTACACTCGACATTTCAAACGCGTTCCACTCCATCAAACTTGACGAGCAATCACAAGAAAAGACTACCTTCATTACACAATTTGGGACTTACAAATTTTTGACTCTCCCGTTCGGGCTAAAGACGGCTAGCGGGAATTACCAAAGACTTATGGACAAAATTCTTGCGGGATACACAGGAGACATTTGTCACACATTTATAGACGATATACTAATTTTTCACGGCACAACATTCACACAACATTTAGAATCCACACACAAAATACTAACAAAATTACAACACGCTAATCTTTGCATTCATTTAAATAAATGCAGTTTTTTCAAAAATGAATGCAAATACTTGGGTTACGCACTAAACACAACAGGCATTTCACCAGACACAGACAAATTAAAAGCAGTACAGACCTATCCACCTCCAAGAAAACTAAAAGATGTTAGGGCATTCCTTGGATTTGTCGGTTTTTACCGCAAATTCATACACAATTTTGCTGAAATAGCCAAGCCCCTAACAGATTTGACAAAAAAGACACAAAATTCACATGGTCTCTCCAATGTTCTACAGCATTTGAAATTCTCAGAAAGTCACTAATTTCACCGCCTATACTGGCATACTCCAATAACAACCATGAATTTATCCTCACAACCGATGCGAGCAATATTGGAATTTCAGCGATTCATAGTCAGGAAATAAATGGGGAAGAGCGCCCAATAGCATTTTCATCTCGGGTCCTGTCTGAATCAGAAAGCAAGCTTTGACTACGGAAAGAGAACTGTTAGCCATTCTCTTTGGCTGCAAACAATATCGCTATATTATTTACGGGTACAAATTTAAAATAATTACAGACCATTCAGATCTACAGTGGCTCAAAAATTTAAAAGACCCGCATTCGAAATTGTACAGATGGTCACTGAAATTAAGTGAGTTCGACTTCTACATCGAACACAGATCGGCTAAAAACATCGCTCATGCAGATGCTTAAGTAGATATATAGGCTGCATCAACACCGATGTTTCCCCAGAATATTACCCAAACATCGACTTATTAGAAATAGCTCAGCAGCTGGCTGAAGATGAGCAATGCCGACGTCTAGCCCAATCAAAAAATTACACTACAGATGATTCAGGCCTTCTAATCAATGTGCTGGACAACAACATCCTTGTTCCAAGCAAAATGCGTGATACAGTTTTACAGCTGTATCATGACAACCCATTGTCTGGTCATTATGGCAGACAAAAAACATATGACCGCATAAAAACTCAATTCTCCTGGCCTGACATGACCAAAGACGTGGAGAACTATGTCAAGACGTGTCATAGTTGCGCCACTAGAAAAACCGACAACGCTTATAAGCCACCAATAGGCACATTTAGTGAGCCAACTAATGTTTGGCAAGCTATTTCAATTGACGCTGTTGGACCGCTAGAGCGATCAACAAATATTCTAACAGGCGAAGAATACAAATACATATTAACAATAATTTGTCAATATTCCCGCTATTTGGAAATGTTTCCAATTACGAACCAAAAAGCGGAGACTATTGCTCATATTATTGTTAACCATATCTTCACTAGATACGGCACGCCAAAGTACCTACTCACAGATTTGGGTACCAATTTCACGTCCACCATCTTACTCCAAATCTGTGCACTGTTAAAAATTAAAAAAGTGTGCACGACGCATATCACCCTGCGCCAAATGGACGATTAGAAAGAACCCATAGTGACATCGCCAATAACATATCCCACTATGTCCAAAGTGATAAAAATTGGCATAATTACCTGCCATTAATTAAAGCAGCACACAACTCTACAAAAAATGTATCCACAAACTTTACCCCCCATGAACTTGTTTTTGGTACAAAATTTAAATTTCCATGGGTGCTGAATTATCCATCACACATCACACAAAACTTCAACACACACACTAAATGCCTACACGACAAAATTCAAACAGTACACAAACAAGCCAAACTCAACAATGAAAAAGCGAAACAAATCAGACAAAAATACTATAACAAAAACACTTCACCACAAAAATTCAGCATAGGCGACCATGTTTATTTAAAACATTTTACATCAACAGGAAAATTCACAAAAAAATATCATGGCCCGTACCAAATTTACAAAATATTTTCCAACCAGACTGCACTAATTACCTTAAATAATAATGAAAGAAAATTAGTGCATCTAAGCAAAATTAAAAAAGCACATCTACGACAAAAACCAACAAACACAAACAAAATGAATCTACGGCCAAGAAAGGGAAAAATTTAAAAACATTTTCGGAAAATTTAGACAAATTTTCCTGGTGTTGGGAGGAGACAATACTCTAGTCCAAGGAAAAATTTCAAAATTAATTAACATTTTAATTAAAAATTTTAAATAAATTCAACATAAATATCTCAGTAAATACACCCAGGCATTTTGAAAATTTTATTTAAACATTTCAATGCACGTTTCAATTTCAACATTTAATTTTAGATCATACACCCTATTCATTTAAAGAAATTCGTTAGTGTGAATTGAACATTGATTATGGTCAATTTTAGGCCATACACCCCAATCATCATACATTTAATTATTGTTAATTTTAAATAATATACATTCTCATTCTTAACAATTTTAGGTTAAACACCCTATTTATTTAAACATTGAATTTTAGGTCATAAAGGAAATCATACAAAGCATTTACTAATGCATTGATACAAAGCATTTACTAATGCATTGATACAAAGCATTTACTAAAACATTTCTTATTTTAGATACCGACAAAAGGAGTCATAAAGAGCATTTACTAATACATTTCTTATTTTAGAGAAACAAACAATACGGGAATTTAACAAACCGTACAATGCTAAACTTTATTGCAGGATTAAAATACTGGAAAAATTATAAAAATTGAATACAACTTCCACAGCATTGTCTCAACGCCGACAAAACAGGTAAAAACCCTTAATTCTTAGATATATTTCATTGATTTGCTTCTTGTTTAATAGAATAAAAACGTCGACAAAAGGGTGAAATAACAATAAGCATAGCCCCTTACAAACATTAGGAAGGAATTCCAGGCACAGGCACCTTACTTCAATAGGAAAGGATTTTCCCAGGTCAATCGGCAAATTTTAATCTCCAAGGAATTACCGAACAATAAAAGTAACAAATAAAAGGAGATATCTTTCTGCACCTGGTAAAAAAAAAAAAAACAGTTTATTATACTTACTACTTTCACCTTTAATTGTTCTTTGTCACATGTACCTTGAAGGGTGATTAAAATCAACACCCCATGTAAATAATTTTCTTTCATATATTTTATGATGCTATTATAATACTTGTTTACCACTAACAAATATTCCCTTAATCTATCTAGCTTTAGCACTTCGAATTCTGTCGACATAATCTGCAGACATTCATCGACCTTCGAAATATTAATTAATTATTTATGAGCTCTCACCCACATCCCGGCCGTATCCCAGCCCCGGCCGTATCCCAGCTGCGCATTCCTGCTCGCAAGAAATCGATTTCGTCCATTAGTTATAAATTAATATTAAGTTTATATACATTAAGCAAACGTTTCTATCAAGGCCTTCTTCGTACAACATAATGCATAAAACAAATTTAGAAAACAAAATCATCGCACCGTCAATGCAGAAATCAACTAAAACAAATACATTAAATCATTGCACCTTGATTTATAAGCCATCGTATGACAACTCCAACCCTATTAGTAATTTAATTCGTCTACAAACACACAAAACAAACATATAAACAAAACAAACATGCACACTAAATAATACACCACAAATTCCTTGCTCCTTGCATCTTAAGTATATGCACTAAATGAAACAAATATAAATAAAAGTGGATATATTTAAAAAAAATTTTATGTATTCAATTTTAATTCTTCTATCTTATTACCAGGGCACTATTTTCTTCTATTGATTTAATCATCATACTTGTTTAAACAATCTTAGCATTGTGTCTATATACAAAAATTGTATTTCTTCACCAGGATACTAATTTTTTTTATTATCCTTATCACTATTATTAACTATTTATATAATATTTATGCAAATCTTAAAAATATTGTATCTATACACAAAATATTTTTTTTCTATCTTATGAACAGGATACAAACTTATGTATTTTCTTTATCCATTTATAAACTTATGTATGCTTATCTATACAGTTAAACAATTTTTATTCCAAATAATATTCATCTATATTCACCATGAATATCATTAGAATTTTATTCAAGGTTAAAATATTGTATTTATATCAAGAATATCATTAGAATTTTATTCAAGTTTAAAATATTGTATTTATATCAAGAACATCATTAGAATTTTATTCAATTTTGAAATATTGTATCTATTCATCAATAATCTCATTAGAAAATTATGAAATTTTAAAAACAAATTGTATCTATATATACATAATTTCATTAGAAATTTTAATATTGTATCCATATATTAATTAACAATTCTTAATTCAGTAAAATTTAAACATACGTTTGAATTTAAGTTCAATATATGTAAATGAATTATTATTAATTAATTCTTATCTATATTTGCAAAATGAGATCAATCCCAGCAATCTGTCAATTATATGATAAAGATGCTTATCTTGCAAAACTAAACACATGCTGTATAAAAAACAATGTTCATTTTCTCTCTTCATAATATGTTTAACAATAAACTTCAAACAGCATGAATTGAATTGTCATCTAAATCCAAATGAATCCATGATGCACATAATCAATATTGACTTGTATTTTCAACATGACAATACAAATTCAGCAGCATCAACATCATCATTCAGCCAAGCTACCAACGCTAATTTTTCGCAAACGAAAAATTACTTCAGGAGGGGGGATGATGTAGGGGTTTTGAACCCCGGTGAACCCCCACCCTCATCCACTCTAGCGGAGAGAAACAGCCCCTCTCGCACAGAGAGGAGAGGCTCGGCCAGTGTATATATATATATATGAGAGAGAGACAGTCAAAAATCATTTTGTTGAATTCAGTTTTACACAACAGATATCATTCTGTTGATTTACACATCAGTTTAACTTCACTCCGTACGTATAATTTTAGCCACGTCAGTCTGTCAGTTCAGTTCAGTTCTAAACTCTACAGTGTAAAGTCCTTGGCAGTCAGTCATATACATATATATCAAATTATATATCTTAACCAAATCTTAAGGTGTTTTTTATCACTCATCATTGACAACCAACATCTCCTCACAACACCCTTACAATCGTACAAAGAAAATTTTTACCAAGTAACATACCGTTACTTCTTAACTCTACATATAATGTATAAACAAACAAGGAAAATATCTTCCAACTAAAATATAATGTATAACACGTAACGAACAAAGCAATGGCACAAAAACTACAATAAATAAAACAATATAAGGTTGGTATTAACAATTCGTGGACAAGTAAATTCCATTAATATATATTTCTTTATAATTAGATATTTTCATTTTTAATAATTTTTTCAGATGTATAATGCAGCATCAAAAAAAACTAAATGTATAACATTATAAATTGAATAAGGCTGTACAACAAAAACAAAGGTTCATTTGCCAAACAAACCCGGAAAAATTACAACATACACAGAAAGAAACATTTGATATTTTGTTTAAGTGTTATCCGGGAGTAATCGAACTAAAAGGTTTTGATCAAAATCGATCAATGGGAAGTTCCACTTTGTGAAAAGATTTTTCGTTTTTTTGGGGGGGATTTTCTCGAAAACGGCTTCAATGATTTCCTTTAATCTTTTTATATATACTACATACAAGTAAATCTATCATTTTTATTGGAATCTTTTTTTCCAAGAACATTTATTTAATGAGAGTTTTGGCAGGGGTGCCGTTTCAGTTTATATTACGATTCTATCACCTATAATGTTAATTACAATTAAACGGTAAGCCACAATTGCGAGTTTGATGAAAATCGGTTAACCAAAAGTGCAACCTAACAGAATAGTTAAATGCACCAACTGGTTTCATTAAATGATTTATTTTTTTTTTTAAGTGAGTAAAAAAAAAAACCTCCCAGGTAGATACTGACTGGCTTCGTTGGTTATGGGGGATGTTTACCTACTAAAGATAACCTCGCCTTCTCCGTTGCCACTTTTGGTACCAGCCTAGCACCGTTTATCACATTACTCCGGGCTGGACCAATGGTTCGTCACTACAAAGAGGTCATTCAGATTTGACCTCCCATTCATATCTCATAATAAATGTATTTTTTGGGTCTACTCTCTTCACAGTTACCTCTTTTATATACCTGGTGACACAAAACTTATCCCTTCATATGTCATTTCAAGAAAATTACTTTGGTAATTTAGGTAACTTTGGAAAAATTTAGGTGGAAAATTTCAGTTCTAGTTGGATGATTTTAGTTCCAGTCGTTTGGAATCGTGGAAGCGGAAGTTAAATAAAATATTAAATAAATTAGAAAATGGATGTGAAATGAATGCGGAAGTAAGGGCATTAGCAGGAGTACATTAAAAAATCTACCCAAAAATTAATTAATAACAGCAATTATTTAACAAATAGAAGTTTTAATGAAATCAAATTAATTTTAAAAGCACGGCCGGAAATATTAAATTTGAATAATACAGATCTACCTCAGTTATGTTGGTAATGGTAACTCGAAACAAGTAGAGGACGTTATTCACTTCATATCTAGCTGTCCAGTTTTATCTAGTAGCTACAGATGAAAACATTTCGGTAAGAAGGTTCTCAATGAATTGGAACTCTGTAGATATCTGAATGGGTAAAACTGGAACATCCTTTGTAAATACTTGAAAGACTCTCCCCTGTATAGGTAATTTTTAGTTAATGAATTTAATCATTAATAAGAAGGTTTTGAATTTTTTATTTATGTATGTATTTTTTATTATCCGGATGTTATTATAAGTATTGTGTATATATATATATCAAAGGAAGAGTTGTTTTGTTTTTCTCATTTATTTTATATTGTTTGAAGCTTTCGTTGTGTTTTCTTTTTTGTCAGAAATAATTGTAAATATGCAATATGCAGACGGAGAATAATATCCATGCGTTCTGTGTTTTTTTTTGAAAATTATTAAGCAATGTACATGTGTTTTCCATTAAGTATACATTATTATTATCATTATACCTGTCGAACTAGAATCCAGCTTATCTCGTTAATTTAGCATCTTGCCTATGATATTATAATGCTCATGACCTCTAACTCCAAACGCCATATTTTTTTCTTCCCATCGTTCATACTCAAAAATGGTGTGAAGGACGTCCACTAATTCTGCAGCGCACTATCCACCCGAAGAGTTTGCCAACTTTCCTATCCGTTCCAGGTGGCTGGAAAGAAGCCATGGTCATTGGTTTACTTCCCCACATATCCTGTCATACTGTATTTCGAATTTGGAAAATTAACCTTCTCGTTTATCTTGCCTTGTTGCAGGTTTCCCACTCCGCTTACCGCTGCCTCATGTTGGTCTACTATCGTTCTTCCTGCTTTGCCTGTACTCTATTCTCTTCCCTTCTACCATACATTGCCTTCGTTCTTTGCAAGAAGATGGATTGGATAACCCAGCGACCACCACAATAGCTTTCTCCAACACATTAATAACAATACTTTACAAAAAATTATGGTAAGCATACAATCCTATGAACAGATATTTTACGGCATGAATTGAAATCCGTCTGCCGGAAGTTGACTTGCAAAATACATGAAACGAAAACATTTAAAAGGAAAATGGAATAAACGTAAGAGATAACAAAAAAAGATTAATAATTTAAATGAAAAAACAGAAAGGTTCCTTTTTTAAAATAAATTAGATAAATTAATAAATAATGAACCAAGTTAAAAAGTGAAGAATCAAATAAAAAGAAGAAATTAGGTTATTAATAATTAAACTGAAGAATAAGCTCATAGCGTACTTGCCATGCATGAAAGGCAAAAGAAATAAGTGGTTTGCAATTCTCAATTTGAAGGTAAAAAGTAAATATGAGATCTGGATAGGGAACGGTGGCCCAACAAGAGAAGGCGTCAGTAAAATATGGAGACCAAATTCATTTATGGAGCTTTTGGGGGAGGGGTGAGATTGTGCTTTCCTCTAAAATGTTATTTCAGTTTATTTTACATTATGTACATATATAATATAATTAGAATTAAATATATCGCAAAAATTCTATATCAGAAAAAACCGGAAGTAGGACGTTAATGAATAGTTTATTCAGCTTTCTCCATAAAGACACCAGCGGGTATCGTTAAATTTAGGTTGTTGACAATGGATTCAAAGACCAACCAGTTTTTGTGTGAAACATTATTTTGAGAAAATTGATTTTTAAGAGAGTCTGGTCCATGTTTCCCTCCAAAAATAGTGAAAACTACCAAACATTTAGAAAAAAATTATAAGTTTGTAGTAACTTTATCAATGATAACTATGTAAACTGCTGCAAGAGAAAGAAAGAATCATGATTGTTACACACCTGACTTTTTTTATTAACTGAAACTTTTATAATAGTTACAGAAAATTTCGGCGTCAAAGTCCCACTTTGTGAATGATCACTTTCATAGAATTATGAAATATAAAAAAAGTTATACAAAATATAATTGTTGAAATTAAATGACAAAATGTCCTGGGATATATTATGTTGTGGTTGGTTTCGCAGAGCTGGAAAGCATCAGATATTTTCCGTGATAGCCTGCTTCTTTTGGTGGCCATCGACCAGTTTAGGACGGTCGCACTCATCTTCAGGATGCATTTGTCAAACAGTGGTGTGATAACACAGACTTGCACAGAGCAAATTCAGGTTACACACTCCAGAGTTGCATACACACTGCAGAGTTTACTTGCACAGAGTGTGTAAACTGAATTTGCTGTGTGTAAGTCTGTGTTTTCACACTGTTTGACAATCGAATCCTGCAGATGGGCGAACGCCCTAAACCGGTGTATGACCAAAAAAAAGAGCAGGCTATCACGGAACATATCTCTGATCCTGGTATATATGTATAATAAAGCGTTTTATTCATATATATATGTAATGGTACCGCAAAGATAATGCAACCACAGCAGAGAGAAGAGAGGCCCTCTCTGGTTTATTAGACTACTCTCTGACTTAGGCAGGCTACAGTGGGAGAACCTGTGTATATAAGGCAGTGTATCTATCAGATACAGCCATACAACTGTACATCGCATCGTGTCATATCTTTACTCACATCATTCATTCTATCATTTTCATTATAAAGTCCAGAGCAGTTATTGTAAACTTAGCTACATTATATTAGTGTCTTCATATCTCGTTCATTTAATCAAACCTAATTACTCTCCTCAACAACCCCATTATACTGGTCATATGCCAGGATTTTTGTCATTTAACTTCAACAATCATATTTTGTAAAAGTTTTTTAAGTCCAATAAACAAAACAAAGTCATAGTATAAAAAAGTTATTTACCATACATAATTGCCGATATTTAGAGAATTATGTTTAAGGTCTGTTCCTATTCAGAAGTGTTCATTAAGAGAAGATATCCAGTACATCTATCAGCTTATAGAAAACGGTTTTTGTCAAATTTTTTTTTTTTAAGTGTTTGAATTATTAAAAGATCTATAAACTATTAAGGTTCAATAATTTAGCAAAAGAAGCTTATTGTTCAGCTTCATTCCTTGTGTGCCCTGTGAGTATAAGGAAGAGATACAAAAATTGGATCATAAAAGTGTAGTGATTATTCAACCAACATAACACATCTGTACACTTATTATAACAAACTCACACAACAATAAAATACTACTTGTAAAGAAATAGAGTATAGAGGATGAGAAATACATATATATGTTGTGAGTACAGTTTTGGGAAGAAGCAAATCTCAGAGGCAAGTACAATACATCAGAAAGTTAAGTCAGCAGATTTATGGCGTCCACCTTTAAATATATCGGGTTCTCTATATACCCACTGTATGGAAGACTAAAAAGACGAAAAATTGAGATGGTTTGAGTGAAGAGCACGCAGTACCACTTTCTCTACCAAAACCCTTTACTAGGTACTCTAGAAGATATAGCCTTCATTCGTGTGCCTGGCCGCAAAAGCCATGCGGGGCAACAGTAGCAAGTGGAAGAACGATTTATCGTTGCCGACAAAAACGTTACTTAAGGGCTCGTCCTTTAACTTCCTTTAGCCGCAACATTCCATTGTACCAGTTCAACATCAGTGGGTGGTAGTGAGTGTGTGTGTGAGAGAGAGAGAATGAACGAGAGAGGTTAGAAAACGAAGTTTAGGTCTACTTGCTAAAATTTACAACCCAATTGAAACATGTACTGGCTAACTCAACTAAAATTAACTCACTATAAATATAGCATTTTTGTTCTCAAGTGACCGATAATGATTTTTAACTAAAATAAAATTAGGAAATCTCTGTTTTTCCTTATTTTATAGCTGTAAGAAGATATATTATAATACAATCGTACACAGTTTTTGAAGTTACATATTCACTTAAAATGTATGTTTTTGATATCAAATGTTGTTCAAACTAAAATCCGCTGTGAAACACTCAGAATGATTTCTCTTAGTACAGTTTACATAACCCACCTTTCTTCTTTAAATAAACAAAAGTGATTATATATCTGTTTTCATAGTTAGTGTAAGCAATTTATAAAATAAACCGTCAGAGTTTTTCTAAAGAAAATAACCAAAAAACTGTTCAGTAAAAACACAATTTCAGCCAAGCCGACTTACTTCAAACTCATAATTTTGGCAAGATATTTAATTTTAATAATAATAATTTTTTGTCTTTATTACAGCTTAAGTTTACAAATTGTTAACAAACAGACACACACTGTGGTCTTTAGGCCGTTAGAGGTGAGTTGGTGACAAACACAAACATAATATCTTCTGTAAAGTGGAGTAAAGCCAAAAAATAGAAACAAAAGCAAAAGTTCACTACTCTAAATGAAAAAGATAATGAAAGTTGTATGCAAAAAAAAAAGAAAAAGAAAAAAACGTTGATCAAATAAAGATTTTACTTGTAAATTATTTAAGAATAAACAGATTGACTTCTTGATTAACAGAATAAAGTAGTTTTAATTTATATTTAATAAAAGATGTAATCTAAATTTGAATACGCAATAAACAAATTATTTGAAAAGTAAATAGAAAAAGATAATTGGACATTTTTAATAATTAACAATAATTAAATTCTTTTATTAGCAACTGTCTATAATTCCAGGGTAATTTGATATATGAGATTATTTAGACCATTCTTTACCATTTAAAAGCTTTAATAGGTCTTGTCGAGTCATTGTTATTGTGTCGAAGTGAAATTCTTTTAATACAGGACACATACAAACAAAATGCAGCATGGATTCTACTTCCATCATGTTTACACATCGAACACAAATGTATATCTTTGTTGTAACAGTACTTATTCAGTGCTAACAACTTCCCTCCCACTTTTATCAAAATACTTATGGGAGTTTGATCCCAGTTTGCTATTAATAAAGCAATTACTGCCACTGTCCAAATATTTGTACAGCGTGTGCTTCTGGGCTTGCAGAGCTTTATTTTTGTAGCTGTTTACAAAATAATCTTTTATTTTTTGTTTTTTTTTTGTATCGAAATTCATCTTTTCGTTTAACAAGAGTTTAATATTAATGTCGTATTTATTACAAAACTGTTCCCAGCCATTATACCAAAATATTTTTTTTTCAATCACTTTTTTAGTAAAAAAGTTAGGGTATCTATTTGATGGCAGACTTAAACATTTATTTATATAGTTAACATGCAGTTTAAAAGTGTATAGAAAGGTCGGCAAGAGATTAGTTTCTAGATAAATTATGAAATCTATTTCATTTTATAATATTTAAGTAATAGAATTATATATAAAAAAAACAACTAAAAATAACACTTAGAAAAAACATAACCTAAACCCACTCCAAAAGCACTTTAAATGAATTTTCCCTGGGTTTTTTGGGAAATGTTCCAAAAAAAAAAAAAAAGTTGTAGCTATTTATATGAGTAGTAGAATTAGAATTAGAATGATGCAGGGGGGGACTAGAACCCAGGCACCGCAGCCTCCCACTGAGGCTTATTGTGCCAACCCCTCGAAACCTAGTAGTGGAAGCCCCCCTCTTCATGAGGTCTAGAACCTTCCCCACCAGTCCTTCTTTGAGTACGATTTCCTCCGGTCTCAACGTGCCAAAAATCTCGTACCGCAATCTACCGATTGCAACGCAATCAAACAGCACGTGAGAGGCCGCCTCCTCCTTCTCCTGACACAATGTCCACCAATCCAACCTTGTGCAGTTGTTTTTTGAACCTACCATGCCCAGAAAAACGGGCCCGTTATCAGAGAAATCTGATACCTGCTTAGACCCAGGGTATCTCTGGTCCTTCTTGTACACAGCTCTGGCATAACCATTTTACCGTGTTTTGCTCCAGTACTTAGCCTCCAGTGACGATTACGCTCAGAGTCCATTCTCTCAGAGACGCCTTCGCCAAACTTTTGGCTACCCCTAGAACAGGTTTCGGCTCACAGAAGGGAGTATTCGCTGCCTCCCTAGCCAGTTGGCCGGCTATTTCGTTACCTGTAATCCCCTTATGCCCCGGCACCCATACTAGCCGAACTTTGTTATGCCGGGTTAATGCCTCCAGAGAGTTTCTACACTCCCTGACCAGGGAGGAGGTAATTCTGAATGCCCGAAATGCATTCAGCGCAGCCTGGCTGTTCGAGAAGATGCATATCTCTCTATTCCTAGAGCCCATGCGCAGGTTCTCCTCAGCACAGATCTTTACTGCATAAACTTCAGCCGGGAAAACTGTGGAGTAACCACGAAGGGTCTCGCAATCCTTAACTCCATATATTCCGGCTCCAGTTCCGCAGGCCATTTTGGACCCATTCATGAACCAGGATCCTCCAGTCTGGCCCCGTTTTTCCCAGCTTTTAGCCCATTCTGAACGTGACATTAATATCACTTGGAAGGGGAGCTCAAAGTGGAATGTTGAACAGCATATATGAGTAGTATATATACTAAATTTTTAGAAAATCATTGGAGCCGTATTTGTGAAAATTGCAAAAAAACGGAAAAATCTATCCAATACAGTATACTTCCGGTTGAGGAGTTTTTACTGTTAATTTTTTGTCATGATCTCATGATTATAAAAAAATAGAAGGAAGGAATGTCAATTCTGAACTTTCTGCGATTTTTTGTGCTTGAGCTATGGTATTCACATACACATACAAACCATTTTCTCAAACCCAATTTTTTGGAATCAGGGTACCATGAAAACTCGTTATCGAAAATTTGACACGATTATAATACTTCCACTTACTAGGAGTAAGAGAAAGTAAAACTAGTACAATAAATATTGGTTAAAAAATTACAATTTGCAATAGTATAAAAGTTTAAGTTAAGCGTCAATGAAGTGTAAATCTGTAAACAACTAACCGGTTAATTTTCTACAACTTCTTTTTCCAAAAGTTTAATCAATTTACTCTCTATACTAAAGAAGGAAGTAGTACCCAGAAGTGGTGATGATGGTATTTAATGGGGAAGAACAAGAGGTTGGTGGTAAATGTTAGAAGAGTCATGTTTGTCTTTGGTAAGAGTTTATAGCAGTTGGCACGGTAAGCAATCGCTTCTTACTTTTCAAGAAAAGGGTAAACCTAAGATAAACCACTTGTAAAGGAACATCAACAGCGCGCTTACAAATCAACTCAGCAAACTAAACTGCTGTTGCTGATAAACAATACTTTATATGTATATCGTTAAGATCTGAGTTTAAGCAAACCCTTTGCCCTAATTGTTCTCCATATCCATTCTTTAAAGTACTTTGCAAACATTTATTATAAAAACCAGTGGTTGTAATATATCCTCACTGAATAGAAAATTTTATTGAAAAATAACAGACATACAAACAACCATCTACTACCGGATTATTATGCCATTTTAACCGAACATAAAATATAGTCATTTAAATAAAATAATAATAAAACATAAATTAAATGTAGCAGTGATGGGACTTAAATTGGATAAACATCGCAATTTTTAACTTTCCCTTAGTAAAGTAATCGCTTAATTAAGTATATATTAGAATCTTGTCAAATTTTCGATGTCGAGTTTTCATGTTTTGATGCTCTCTGGGTCCAAAGAAGTTGTTTTAAGAAAATGGTGTGTGTGTTTGTGTAGAACAGCATAGCTCAAAAATGAAAAAGCGGAGGAAGTTCAAACTTGACATTCTGTTACGTATCATCATGGTATAACCGACAGTAAGTTATCTGTCAAGATTACTCAACCAGAAGTACCGCTTTACTGAATGTTTTTTCCACTTTTTTTACGATTTTCTCAAAAATAGCTCCAATAATTTTCTTTAAACTTGTTATATCAATTACATATGTTAAGAGCAACAACTTTTATTTGAATAATTTTTCCGGGAAAATTCATTTAACGACACTTTTGAGGGAGAGGTGGGGTTAGGTTTAAGTTTAAAGTGCTATTTCAGTTAAATTACACAATTCTATCTTCTAAATAATATTAATTAGAATTAAATATTTTCTTGAAATTCCAAATTTGAAGAAAATTGGATGAAGATCAATGTGTTTTTACTGAAAAGCAATTTTAGTTTTCCACTATATTCTCTAAAACGGCTCCAAAGATATTTTTTTTTTATGATGAAGATGGGAGATGGGAGATTTTATGATGAGTGATGAGAATAGCTACAACAATTTACATCACACATAAAGAGCTACTACTTTTATTTCTTTAGGCAAAGTCATTTAAGGGAGCTTTTGGTGAAAGGATGTCTTCACGCGTTAGACTAGTGGCTAGTGCACTCGCCTTTCGTGCGAAAACTCAGGGTTCGATTCCCGTGAGGGCAAAGTCGGTGTTGACCCAGCATCGTGATAAAAAGTGGCAAGCAACAGCTAGTAGCGCCCTAGGTAGCGAAGGCCGGAACTAAACGGCGTGGGGAGCTGCGGGATGCTTACTACACGCCTCTCTATTCAAAGTGCCGTCTGGCAAGCCTTGGCCCATCAAGGGCTGTCGCACTATAGGTTTTTTTTTTTTTGTGAAAGGGTAGGGTTATGTTTCCTCTAAAGTGCTATCTTAGTTGATTATATACAATTTTACCATTTGAACAAAATTAATTAGAAATAAATAGATTGCCAAAATTCCGAGTTTCAAGAAAATTAGTAAACCGGAAGTACGTTTTTAGTGAACAGTTTTTCTTCAGTTTTCCCAATTTTCTTCATTAAAACAGCGACAAATTTTATTAAATTTAGTATACCAACAACAAAATTTTGTCAATTACAATTTTGTAAACTGCAGTAAGAGAAAGTTTTGTGAGTGTTTCACACACGCACACACGACTTTCTCTTTCTGCTATTAATACAATTAAATATAAAATAACAAATTTTCTGTAATCTTTAAATTTTACTTATTTTTCCTAACGTAAATATAGAGGTGTTGGAGCAGAAATATCTACCCAGCAGGCAGATAGTACAATCAGGTAATCCAGAAGAGAAGTGGACAATGAAAATGAACTAACCCCATATACTATTTTAAATAACATGCCACAATTCCGTTGAATAAAAGCCATTTTTTCGCAAAAAAGTTTCAAATAAAAGCGGTAGGTTATTATCTGTGAACTAAACATTATAAATTTAAAGGAAATTATTATAGTCGTTTTCGAGAAAATTATAAAATTCTCAAAAACCTCTACTGTAAAGTCACGCACTTCTGGTTAACCGATTTACGTTAAATTCTGGACTCAACTTATGCTTACAATATATATTAATATTATGCGGGTGGAAAAGCCATGCTTTTACTGAAGTGGTACTTCATACTTTAAATGAAATCGTTAATTTCGAATCCCTCCGAACCCCCCAGAAAATGAATTTTCCCAAGAAAATGTTTCAAATAATAGTGATAAGTTTGTAGATGATATACGATGATAAAAGAAAATCATTGGAGCCATTTTCAAGAAAACCGCCAGAATCTGTACAACCATCAATAAAATTGCGCTGACGAAACTTTCGTATCTACAAAGCGGTAAAATAAGTTTGTGCTTCTTACAATTTTTCATTCTTGAGAGATTTTGTTCAATCCATACACACGGCTAAAACTTTTTTTTCGACCTCAGGAGACCTCAAAACATGTATTTCCGGTGACAATTCAATTTCCATCACACGATCGTAACACTTCCTTTTATCATCAGGTTTAAGAGCAAATAAAAATCAAATCTACTAATATATGAGTTACCAGTGTAAATAATATTTGTAGATGCTTCGTTTTTTGTCAGCAAACTGACCTAAAAATCTTATTTGTATCAGAGATATTTTCCGTGATAGCCTGCTTCTTTTTGTGGTAATCGATCAGTTTCGGGCGTTCGCCCATCATCATCAGGATGCGTTTGTCAAACAGTGTAATAACATAGATTTGCACAGAGCAAATTTAGTTTATACACTGTTTGACAAACGCATCCTGATGATAATGGGCGAACGCCCGAAACCGATCGATTACCACAAAAAAAAACAGGCTATCATGGAAAATATCTCTGATGCTTTCCAGCTCTGCGGAACCAACCACAACATGCCCTCGATCTCGCACAATGTGCACAAGATGGAGAAGTTGTAGAAGAGGTGGTTCTATTATTATTATTATTCGCAGAAGGGGAGGGCAAACCCTATGCTATCCAAAGCCTCCCAGGGCCCATATAGCTACCCCTAAAGAATAACAACCACTGGGACTAGAATGAAAATCCAGGCCCAGGTTTTAACCATCTAAGTTTCACCACAGACCGAACAAATCGGACCAAAACCTTAAAAGGACACAGCTTAAGATCCTCTACCGATATCCTATTCCGGCCGAAGGTCCTAAACCTAATCTCCTCACAACCCAAACAATTCGTCATCAGATGCATGGGTGTTTCCTCCTCAGTCTCACAAACTCTACAAAAGGGGTCAGGCACGAGTCCCATTATATAGAGATGTCTCCTTAAACCACAATGCCCAGTGAGGAATCCAACCAGATGTCTGAAGGAGGTCCGTGAAAGACATCGGACCTCTCTACTCAGTTTCGTCCGGGCCCCCAATGAGCATTTTAGACTGCCGACAACCCATCCTTAAGAATGAGTGCTGTGAGGTCATCCACGTCTGAAAGCCCGACAAACATGTGCCAGAAGACACACCAACAGCAGGGAGGTGGTTCTATGTCGACGGTCTTATAGATCGCAAGGCCTGCCATGACCGGAAAGTATATGACAATTGAAATGCCTTTTCAAAAAATCTCCACACTACAATCCTCAGAGCCTTAACTTGTATCAAAGAACGCTTCCAAGAATCTATCTATTGAGTGAAGCGCCAATGCGCTCTCATGATTAAGCATGATAAAGAAGAGCATCCTTCGAATTCGCTTCAGCGATATTTAATAGTAACCAATTTGCGATGATATTGGATAATCTATATTTATTTATTTATTTATTTATTTATATTGATATATGGGTAAACAGCCCATATCAATAATAAATCAATAGAAATAAATCATGAGATTAGTTTTTATTTCCATAGTTTTAATTGTCTTCTATCGTATTAATATTGATACGCTTGTTTATCCTTATTTTGCTTTATTCTTCACTTATTTTTTGTTTATCAATTACCTTCAGGTTTATAAATTTCTGTTTTATTTGTATTATTATATTTCATATCACCTCATTTACTCAACGATCGATTGCTAATAAAGTAATGAAGGTAAAATAATAAAAACACTTGTGTAAAACACACAGGATTTTCTCTAATAGCGGTTAATACTTTCTAAAAAGACATTTTTGTTTAATTTAGTCGCCTCAACTTAAATATAATGTTGGTGGAAGGTACATACTGATTCTTAATAATCTAGTCTAGAAAACAACGCCTATTTAAACCCCAATAGTATTTAAACTCCAACGTCACAGGTACTTCAGAAACCCCTTAAAATTAATTTTTCCAGATCTGTTCAGATAAGATTTCAAGTTTAAATGAAAATCATTGTAACCGTTTCTGAAAAAAAAAATATACAGGTGCCCGTTGTATAAAGTCACCTTCGGTTAACCAATTTCGTTCAACTTTACTCATCCAAAACTGAGGCTATTTTGTTCACCAGGCGCAGGCCGGCGTTGTATCGGCATGTCAGTTTCGGAGGTCAGCCAATACCTTGGTCTGCCACTTTGTCAAGTATCTAGGCGTGGTTCTCGACCAGAATCTCACCTTTGCTAACCACATAAGGGACAGAATCAATAGGGGAGTGTTATTTCCTTTGTTTTGTAGGAAGTCTAGCCTCTGCCCAAAGAATAAGCTTTACCTTTACAAGACAGTGGTTAAACCAATGATATTATATGCCTGGCCCTTCTGGTGCTTGGCATGTCAATCCAATTTCGCCTCGCTCAGGTGATGCGAAATAAGTTCCTGAGATTAGTAACTTTCTCACCCAGGTATACCCGAATCATAGACCTACACGTTTCTAAGAACATCGACTATGTTCAAGAATATATCCTGAGTCGCCGCAGAGAAATTTTTTGACAAGTGCAACTTAAACACTAATCAACTCTGCAGAGTAATAGAGAGGACTATGACTTGGAGGTTGTGCTCAGGCACAGGAGAGTGAGGAGCGCTCTACTATAAAGAATTGGCAGCATATAGCTTGGGTTTTTCGAAAATCTTTCCCAATTCATTTATATAATTAGGCTTCAAACTATGTATATATTTACCTTTAGGAGGTTATAGCTGCTAAAGCTGACACTCCTGGAGTTTTGTAAATTTATTATGAATAAAGCATGATCGTTCAACTTTGGGATTCTAGAAGACTTTTAAATTAACTTAATATTTATCATGTTGTACCTATAAAATCACATTTTCATGATATTTTACAGGATTTGCAAGTAAACTTCTGATATGTAAAATGTATATCTTAGAAATTGACTCTTTGTTTTCTGTTAGTGTATGTATCTATCGCACTAGTTTACAAGTTCTCCTTGAAAGTATAGATAAAACTATCGATATTATGAATACCTTTAAGTCTAAAACTTAATCATACACATCGTCTCAACTAAAAAAATTATCTCAACTTAGACATCGTCATTTACATCCTACAAAACGAAATAGTTGAGTTGTAAAAACACTCGATGGGTATGCATGCTAAGTCTAGGAAGCTTTTTATAATGCGTTTACTGTGTTGGCGCATTAATATTTTATAATAGTTTTTAACTTCCATTAGTTTACCCAAGCATAATTAGCATAATTATAAAAATATTATCTCGTCTAAAAATTAGTAAGTAATGTTTTATTTCTGATGGATAAAATATAATTTGTTAAATAACATTTCCCCTGCTCTGACATTGTAGAGAGTTGTGTAAATTTGTTACAAAACATATTTTGCGATGTTAATGAAAATCACCTTTTAGTTTTGTTTTATCCAAAAAAAAAAAAAAAAAAAAATTATAACAAAATTAAGTCTAGAAGACTCCAGAGGGTCATAAATAGAAGTCAAGTAGATTGTAGTTAACGTTATAACATTTATAAAAGATAAATACAAGATTATAATCGATAACGTTTTACAAGTGAACTGGGAATAATGATCAAAACTCAAAGTTTATTACAAACTATCTTAGTATGAGTAAATATTGACAGTAATGGTTATAAATGTTCATTAATTCCTGTAGTCAATTTTCTAAAGGTTTCAACATGAGAAATAGGGTATAAAATTGGAAGACTTATATATATTGTATTGATGGGAAATACTTTCAGTATTGCCATTTCTCTCAACTGGAGAAGTCTTTCTCTCCAGTCTTTCTGACTACAACTGAAGAAGTGGTAGAAGCCCCCCCCCAGCTCCCAGTATTCTTTCCACTAGTTCCCACCCTGTTTTACCCTTAGCTAAGTAATAGGCAGATATCGGTTTCCAATTACAGAGAAAAAAAGCTCAATCTATTGAGAAAAAGGCAGCATGATTGTTAAAGTGAAAGAGGTGGAACAGTGAAAACTAGGTTGCACTCTTTTAGAAAAGTATCAGCGGGAGCAAGGCAGACAGCCAGACTGAGAAAGAAATAAAAAGTGACAGAACAGTTAAAGGGCTGGAGGAATAGCAGAGAAAGAAGAAGAAGTTCAAAAAAACTGTTTAGCAGCTAAAATACCGGCACTGAAAAAAAAAAAAAGCATTGGGCAATATTTACGACCATAATCTCTATTTTTTAATAGATGTATCAGATCTTTTAAGAAAAAAATAAATAAGTTCAATGATAGCTTTTATGTTTATTAATCTATTATTGAGAGAATATTAAGGAAACCTATTATATTTAAAAGTAAATTATCCGATTTTATATATTAATTATTTTAATTTAGAACTTCTAATAAATAAACTATTTGAAAATAATAATAATAAAAGATAAGGAAGGGGTTAGCTCAGTGGTAGTGCGTCCCGCGTTCGAGTCCAGTGCTGTCCCTTAGACTTTTTTTCTTCCTAAAAGCCTCTACTGTTCAGTGATGGTTAGTGTTGTGTATGACGAGAGAACACTGTTGTATGTGGCCGGTAGTTCACTGAGAAGGCTCCGAGCGCCATTAACCACAAATACTGACGCGCCTTAAATTTAAAAAAATAAATAAGCGATAAAATATTTTTTCTCAAGTCGGAATTACAGCTTGATAGTTTTTTTGTTTTTTTTGTTAATCGCTTTTGATACTAGTAAACAAAAAAATGAACAATTCATCTAAATTAATTTGGAAGTTGTGTAATTTAGCGCCGTGTTACCTATTAATTGTAAGCTAGAATCTCATTTTCTAAGGGGCCCTACAAAAAACAGTTTTTTTTTCCTTGAAAGCAATTATTTCAATATTATTATTATTGAAATGAAATTCTAATGACATGGCAAGGTCATAGCAATGTCAAACCTTCACAACACATAACAAGGAAAGAATAATTTATAACTAGTGGCCTAGCCGGCTGCTGTCTTCAAGACAAGGCCGTGGTCAAACAAACAAAACCAAGGGTCGATGCTTTACAACATATCAAGCAACCGCTATGGCTGGCCACTGACCTAAATCACTGGTCACCGAAATAACCAAGGTCGCACAAGGTCGTACACTAGGACAGATGTCTTGGTGTGAGTGTTGCTAACACTAATTATATATTCATTTCGCCCCATTGGAAGAGGGGATGATTATACTTCAGTACGTCTTCAAGATTATTATACGAGCAGCAGTTTCCGCGTCCCTATACAGTTTTTATTTATACTTATTCCCTTAGTTGTGCATCTTAGTTCATTCATTTAATCATTCTAAATTATTAGTTATTTATCTCCTATTTATTTCTAAGTATTTCTTGTTAATAGTTACCATTACTCACGTTCAAATTATTGTACAAATACAGTCTATTTTTATAAATTCCGTGTTAATGATTCGAGCACTAACTTCCAAAAATCTCTAAACTAACTTCCGCCCTCTTCAAGACATCTACTACATACCACAGGAATCACAATAAACGATTCCACTACATCTGGTGGTATCAGATCATCCATTAAACGATTCCACTACAAATTGAATAACAATGGAATTAAGTAATTTTTGTGGACATATAGATATATAACTTTGTTAAGACAAAGCTAGGAAATAAAACTTTTATTCAACAATTTTATTTTCTGGTATTTTATCCAACGTAGTTCTGTTTATCAAGAAGCCTGAAAATGGGCGAAAGCCCGAAACCGGTTCACAAAATGAAGCAGACAGATTTCTACGAAAAAAAAACACGTGATTTTTTTCCACCTTTGCGCAACCGGATAAAATAAAATAAAATAAAACTCCAAAAAAAAAAAAAATGTGGTTGGTTGAACAATTTTCCAGCAAATCTTACAACTCTCTAACCTACTAGGCGAAAGCATAAAGCTCAAAATTTAATTATATGTAATAGCATTAAATGTATATAAAGATGGCAACATTCACATATCAATAATTTGCCCGTTCATTTTTGACATAAACGTTAAATCGAATGTAAAACAGACATAACCCAGTAATGATCAACCCTTATCACTGTCAAGTTCTTCATTGAATTTTGTATTCATATGTATCCCTAAAGAAAGGATGGATAAATGAATCTGATGGAAATTTTTTTTCGATATTATAGGATTTTTTTTATTTTAATTTTTCTCTTATCTTATAAAACTGACTTTACTCGATAGTTTTTTTTTTTTGGGTCAGAAAATGTTACTGATAGCTTTCTCAAAGCTTGATGATCACAATGAGCAGAATAAATTTTAGAATTCTGCTTCTTAGGAAGTGTTCCCTCACCTGGTAATTCTCAGTGATATTGGGTTTTGAATTTTATTTAAATTCCTATTTTTTTTAATAATGGCAAACATATATAGCGTCCTTGAATTTTTGAGATACCAATAAACTTAGAAAGTAGCTTTTTTTTTTTGTTGTTCCACCTTACTTAAAAAAAAAAAAAAAATGATGATTATGATGATATAAAAAAATGCTTAGTTTTTTTCATATTTCGCTCAGTGACCTATTTATTATTAAATTACAATAAACACATTAATATAATTCCAAGTTATAAAAAAACTGGTAAAATTGGTTATCGCGTTGCCATAAAAATAGTGGCTTAAATTTAAATTGAAGTTACAAGCTTTGCTAAGCAGTTAAAAGGTTGAGAGTCAAAGACTGAAGGAATGCCAACTAGTGGACTTGCGGGTAAACAAGTGCATATAATAATTCCCACAACTTTAATGTCTATGTAATACTTGATAAAGAAAATTTAAATGTCAATTAAACTTGTATTAAATGCAGCAAGCCTTAAGTCGTGTGAATATTCACACCAGATTTTACTATAATTGCAAAATTGTAATTATCTAAATGAAGTGGATAAATAAGATGACTTAAATTCAAAACTTAATGACTTAATTAAGTGGATAAATAAGTTGCTTATTCTGTTTGTTCCTGTCCCGGTTTCGGATTTTCATCTATCGTCAGATTGGCAAATTTATCAAGTTCGTGTAGAGAGTTCATTTTTAACGTAATGTTTCTGTTACACTCACACTTGTTGGTTTGTAAAAAAAATGTTCACATATTCAACTGGATCTCCAAGAGATTCCATCCACATATTCAAAAATACCCTAAGCTTTCATTTGTAAAACACTTTGAGGAAAGACTTAGTGCTTCGAAATTGACTATACATTCTACTTACAATAACTTTTTTTAAAATGTTGATATCCCAATAACGTCTAAAATCGAGGTTTTCAATGCTGTTTGTAGAGCCATAATGTGTTATGGGGAGCAAGTATGGGTTTTTTTAAAAATTGAGAAGGTAGATAAATTGTATACATATTTTATTAAAAGACTCCCCTTGCTTCCCCAATTTACACCGAATTATGTCATCTACCTTGAAACTGAGGTTTACTCTCTTTTTATGTATAAATTGCGGCTGCATTTGAATTACATACAAAAAGTCTTGCTATTGCCGAAAAATAGACTACCTCGTATCATGGCAGAGGAAATTATTAATAGAACTTGTATTGGTGCAAAGAGTTCAAACAGTTTTGCATATAATTGACATATAATTGGGTAAATAATAATTATATTGTAGAGGGTAAAAAACAATGTTTTGATGGATTGTTCAATAATATAAAAAAGGAATTTAAAAATCATTTACTTAGTAAAGTCAGAACCTCAACTATTTATTATATATATGGTAAATTAAAATTTGATTTGGGAGAAAATAATTATATATGTGATAGATATAATATGAGTGTAATAAAAGATATAATGAAATTAAGAGGGCAGCTATTAAAACTGAAGTGTAACATTACTAGGCCAACAGAAACTCATACTTGTACAATGTGCAATAGTGGTGCCGTAGAGGATATTCTGCACTATATAATAGGTGGTTGTTCGGCGTTAAGGGAGTTTCGGCTGAGATGGTTGGGCAAGTCTACTCTGTCTATAGAAGAGTGTATAGAGGTATCTGAATGGCAAAAATTGGGTAGACTTGTATAATTATCATATTAGAGCCTGGAATTATAGATTATTTTTAATAGGAGAGTTTAATCCTGAACCTTGATCACTTAAATTAATAGCCTCCTTTATTTTGTTTGTAATTTGTTTTTTTTGTAATGATGAGAAGATTCTATTTTTATTTTAATTTTGTAAGTTTATTTCGGTTATGTTCTATAATTTTAATATAGTATAATGCAACTCTGCAGATGGACTAGTTTCCATGCATTGTATTATTTTGTAGACATTGTTTAGAAAGGCTGTGTATTTAATTTATAAAAAAGCACATTATTATTATTATTACTCAAAAATACTATTTTCTTTTCGTTTTTTAAAAGGAAGTCATTCATGGCATGTTATCGGTATAGTGTTATCTCTGGAAATAGTCTATTGAGACCTCACACGTTATAAACATGTTTTTTTTAAAGAAAATATTCATCTTTGTATTCTTTTTACGCAATTACACAAGGCCCATAAATCTCAACGGCCAATAAACAAATATTACAGTTCCTTAAGGCATATATTTTATTAGTACCAGTTATTTATAATATTTTTGTTAATGATATTGTGTTGCTCGCTGTTAAATATTGAAGAAAATTTGTTTACTGCTGGCATAGAAATGCAATGAAAGAAGGCTTTATCATATGTACTTCACACCACGTTTCATTTCCCTTGAACTCTCACTCTGATATTCTGAGGACTTCATTTATGTTCTTACGTCCTGAGTCTCCAAGAGTGTAAATGCTTATTTAAAAATTAGATAGTCTAAATAATTGTTTAATAGTAACTAATCCAGAAGAGAGCAAAAGCCAGATTAATATGTAGGAGAAAGAAGAGGGAGTTGGAGAAGAAGAAAGTAGAGCAGATGCAGACAGATTACGAACAACGGAGGAATAGAAAGTTTTACAAAGAGGTTAAATCCTTTAAAGATGGATATCAACCAAGGTTAGGTTGCATTGAGAGTGAGAGTGAGCAATTAGTAACTGGAAAGGAAAATATTCTAACCCGGTGGATGGAATATTTTAGGGATGTTTTAAATAGCAGCAGTATTGCGACGAACGATTATCAAGAGCAGATTTCCTCCGATGATGATGCAGAACCCCCTTCGAGAGAAGACTTCGATGACGTGCTGAATGCTATGAAAGATAATAAGTCGCCCGGAGAAGACGGCATTTGTGTAGAGATGATAAAACATGGAGGAGAGCTTCTTAAGAAAGAAGTCTACGAATTGGTTTTGGATGTGTGGTTGCGGGAAGAGATGCCAAAAGACTGGGTCACAGCAATAATATGCCCTATACACAAAAAAGGCAGCAGATTAAAGTGCTCTAATTTTCGAGGAATTTCGCTGCTGAGCACTGTTTACAAAATTCTGGCGATTCTCATCATGGGAAGAGTAACAAATGTAGCAGAAAGCGTGCTTGGAGACTACCAGTGCGGTTTCCGAAAAGGAAGGTCAACAACAGACCACATCTTCACCATGAGAGCGGTGTTGGAAAAATTTTATGAAAATAATCTAGATCTTCACCAGCTTTACGTGGATTTCAAAATGGCTTATGACACCATTTCACGTACAGGGCTTATTAGATGTCTAAAATTCCTGCAAGTGCCTGCAAAAGTGATTAGACTGGTGAATATGACCCTAACTAACACCGTAGCTAAAGTGTTGGTGCAAGGCAATGTGTCCCAAGAATTCCCAGTAAACACTGGTCTAAGACAAGGAGACCCAATATCACCCATCCTCTTTAACCTGGTGCTGGAAATGGCAATAAGGAAAATAACATTCAATCCTGGAGGCACCATATACAACCGCATGACCCAGTACTTAGCCTACGCAGATGATGTAGTACTTATTGCAAGATCTGCTGCGGCTCTAAAAACTGCATTCCGTGAGCTAGAGGAAGGAGCTGCTATTTTCGGGCTTTGCGTCAATGAAGGGAAAACGAAATATATGGTAACTACTAAAAGACAAAGGAATTTCCGAGAACTTCAAGTCGAGCCGTACCGTTTTGAAGGGGTAAGGGAATTTAAATATTTAGGAGCAACCCTTACGGCCAAAAATGAGGTCAGCAATGACATTAGAAGTAGAATTTTAGCCGGAAATAGATGCCTGGGAACGCTAAGATCGACGCTCCGTAATAAGCATGTCTCCAGGACAGCTAAAGTTGCCATATACAAGACCATCCTCAGGCCAATCGTTATGTATGGTTCTGAGACTTGGACATTGACGGTAGCCGACGAAAACAAACTCAACTGCTGGGAAAGAAAAGTGCTAAGATATATGTACGGGCCAGCAATGGAAAACGGCGTCTATCGGTGCCGAAAGAACGCTGAGCTGAAGCAGCTCTTTAAGGAGGATGATTTAGTCACGGTAGTAAAGCTGGGGAGATTGCGATGGTTAGGTCACCTCCACAGAATGGAAAGAGAAAGAGCGCCGTGGAAATCATATGAAGGGCACCCGGGTGGCGGAAGACCAAGGGGGAGGCCCCGACTGCGATGGTTGCAGGATGTAGAGTCCGATCTCCGATACATGAAAGTAAGGCAATGGAGAAGGAAGGTTATGGACAGGGACGTCTGGAACCATCTGCTGCAGGAAGCCAAGGTCCTTCAAGGGCTGTAGTGCTACAGGAAGAAGAAGAAGTAACTAATCCATAAAGTAATTTTAAAATCCATATTTCTACTCATTGATGTTTTCCATCCAATAATTAAAATATCGTATAAAAATTGAAACAAGATGAGGTCTTAATCAGATATAAAGAAAAACATCCTTATTTATAACCCAGTTCAGTCATATGAAACACTTCTCAAAACAAATGTGTGAAAACTGATTTTGCCCTGTGCAAATCTGTGATACTATACTGTATATCAAGAAGCCTGAAAATAGGTCCACAAAATGAATCAGAACAGAATTCTACTGAAAAATAATCCGTGATTTTTTTTCCACTTTTGTGCAACCATATAAAAAAATTTAAAGTAAACAGCGCCAGAAAGTACTATTGTCATTATTATATCTGGTGGCAGTTGTTGGTAACAATCATGTGGCAATATTGACCCAAATATCAGTGCATCAGTGAATGAATGCGTAACTGGCATTTTAGGTTTCTGCAGGTGACACATTTTATAAATTCCCTACACAACACGGCTATATTAGAAATGTGTTATTTTGACTTGTTAATGTGGTTACCATTGTTGATTATTTCATCTCTAGTGACATACATTTCAAATTTTTGCTATATCTAGAGAAATTCAAGTTGAATTAACTGAACTCGGAAAACTGGTTCTCAGGATATATGTATCTTGGTTCTCAGGATATATGACCTTTTTTTAAAAAAAATACTCTCTCTCTCTCTCTCTCTCAATTCTATCTCTGACATAGCCGATGGTAAATGTTCGCTTCAGTGGGTTGGACTAGATTTATCACTTCTTTGGCCATTTTATCTGCCTCTTCATTACCACTGATACCATAGTGGCTCAGGATCAGAGTTGGGCAAAACGTAATTTCAATTACAATTACGATTACTTACCAATTATTGTAATTTGAAATTGCAGAAATAAAATTACATATAATAGTAATTGGTAATTGCAATTACTTTCTGAAGCATTGTAATTGTGGCTCACAATTACAATTACTAGTTGAGCCAAAGTAATTCAATTACCAAATACAATTACATGTGATTGTAATTGTACTTCTGCAATTCCAAGTAATGGATACAATTAAAAGTAATTGTAATTAGTAATTGCATATTAACGCCAAAATGGCACTAAAAAAAAGTAATTAGATACAACTCAAGAGACTGAATTCTTCTGAAATTTTTGCCAACTTTTAATGATAACTGGGAGATCAAATTTATTTAACCCAAGAGATTATTGAGTGGAAATGTGGCAGAGTTTACTATTGTTCAAGTGCTCAATTTTTTTTTTGTATTTTTATTTGGAATTCTATTACTGAAAATACAAGTACATGTAATTGTAATTACAATTACCTAGCGAGAAGAAGTAATTGAGAGCCTCAATTACAATTACAGTAATTGAAACAAGTACTTGCAATTACTTAAAACGATTACAATAATTGTAATTAGATATTACAATTACTTTCATGTAATTGTTCTTTGGAACCAGTTACTTCTATATTTTGGACCATTTAATTGTATTCCTATTGAAAGTATAGTCTAATTTTGCTCATGTAATTGAAGGTGTAATTAAATACTCATGTAATTAATTACTGCCCAACTCTGCTCAGGATCCACTGGTGTGCAACTTCCCATTTTCAAAAAAAATCAGTTCACTTATGAAAATCTTGATCTGGTTTGCACTTTTGTTTGAGTCAATTGCAATCTTACTTAAGGCTAGTATAGCCGCCTTTCAATCTATAAGGAATACGACCTTCCGCTTATCATGGCCCTCACATCTCATTAAACTGTGGCCACTCCATCCTCAAACAATCCAGGTGAGTAGAAACTAGCACCGGCTATTTTTGTTGTCTTATCTGCGGAGCCATTGGTATAAACATATAACTACTAATGAGATGGGTATATTTTCTGGACGCAGGTGTACTGGAAACAAGAAGTAGAAATAAGTATTAGTAAAGGCAAAAATTTGAAAGTTGGCTGGGAAAAGAGTCAAACGCAGTTACAAGACACGGTTAGAGCGGAAAAATACACTTGGCACACTCCTTCCAAAAAAAAACAAAAAAAAACCCTCTATAATAAGCGAGTATTGTTACAACTGTCGTATTCAGGCAGTTCAACGAGCAACATTCAACTTACATTTATCCAGAACATCAGTGCCACAAAGTGTTCAAGTTAAACATTTGAGTTTAAAAATCAATCTACTTATAAGAATATTGAGGTGTGAGAGTTTTTATATATATTTATAAGCTTAATTCATTTAGTATAATTAAATTTAAACTGTTGTTTTACAAAATATCTAAAATTATTATTTTTTTTTTTTAATTTAAGGCGTGTCAACATGTATAGTCATTGGCGCCCGGAGTCTTCTCAGTGCACTGCCGGCCTCCGGACAATGTTCTCTCGTTCCAGACAATACTGCCCATCAGCGTACAGCGAGCTGTAGAGGATCCTAGGAAGCAAAAATCTAAGGGTAACACAGCTGGACTCGAACCCTCCGCGTGGGAGTCCAGTATGCTAACCCTTCCTTTCTAAAATTAATTATAATCGAATTATTTATTTTAAGCAAGTGGTTTCTCATTCATTAATTCTTAAACAACTCTCTCACTCTCTCTCTCTCTCTCTTTCCAAAACATAAACTCACATCCGCCTTTTCAACATCGCCGTTTCACACTACAAACAGACAAAACTACAATATAACCAATTACATTATACACGCAAAAAAAAAGAGCTTTCAGTTCTTTCTGCATTATATTAATTTTATTTGAGGTCATCCCAATAGAAAGAGAACAGCTGAGTAGTTTCTGGCAGCTCATTGAAGGACTCCCGATTATTCAGTGATAGCCTATACTTATCCATGAGCTCTAAGGTTCTAGTGATACGTATAATCTGGGTTAAAAAAAAAAAAAAAAAAAAAAAAAAAAAAAAAAAAAAAAAAAAACAATACGACTTACAATTAACTTAATACGATTCTGATCTCAATAAACTCAGGGTGTTTTAAAAAGATATGAAACATCTCTCCTCTCCACAAACGCTACAAAATGTACTTCCGCCATAACTTACCATATTAAGCGTAAATACGCATATAGCAAAAAATTTCGATGAACAAAATTGAAGAAGTTGTGAAAATTGAAGAAATTATAGTGAAAGCGGAGTTAATAATTAAAAACAGAATTTTTTTTTTTTTTCTTTTCCATCTGATTGTATTTATTTATAAAATTATAGTAATTAAATTTTATTATTAAATTTCGGCTAGAATAACATTTATATTTTCTTCTTAAAAAATTATAAATTGTCAATTATTTAATAATATAAAGAATGGAAGTAATTAATTACTGTTATAATTACTGAACATTAGTTCAATTTATATACAGCTTGTACTATGCCTGAAAAAAAAATTAAGCTTTTTTTTTATGGCAACTTGGGAATAATTAAGAAAAACAGTTAAGAAATGGTGTAAATTGAAGTAGAGAAATACTAAAGTGTAGAAGGAATTCAGGTAAGAGTAGATGTTCAATTATTCTCTATAAAAGTCCAAAAACAAAAAAAAAAGTGGTTGGTTGAACAATTATTCCTGAAATCTTACAACTCGCTAACGTACTAGTCGAAAGCATATAGCTTAACATTTAATTATATGTAATAGCATTAAATGTATATAATGATGTCAACATTCACCATGATAATACTTTACCCAGGGGCCCATTCATTTTTGACATGAACATTAAATCGAATATAAAACAGACATAACACAGTAATGATCTACCCTTATCACTGTCAAGTTCTTCATTGAATTTCGTATTCATATGTATTCTAAAGAAATGATGGATAAATGAATCTGATATATATAGAATTTTTCAGTAATATGGATTTTTGTATTTATTTTTCATTTATTTTCTAAAATTGACTTTACACACAGCTTTATTTTTTTGGGGAGGGGGCGTCAGGAAATGTTACTGATCGCTTTTTGAAGCTTGATGATCATTAGGAGCAGAATACATTTTAGAATTCTCCTTCCCTGGAAGTAACTCTCCTTCCCTCAACTGGTAATTCTCACTGACATTGAATTCTGAATTTTCTTAAATTTGTATTTGTTTCCACAATGGCAAACATTAACGTTCTAGATTTCTTGAGATGCCAATAAACTTTGAAATTCGCATCAAAATATTTTTTTCGTTGTTCCTCTCTACTTAAAGGAAAAAAAAATTATGATTACGTAAAATGATACTTTACTTATCGATTTTCTTTCATATTTTGCTCAATGGCCTACTTATTATTAAGTTACAATAAATACATTCATATAATTGCAAGATAGAAGAAAATTGGTTAACTGTTATGGAATTTTCTCAAAAACGGCTCCAATGTTTTCTTTAAACCTGGAATGCTAAATGCAGCATAATATGTACCTATCACTTTTATTTGAAACTTCCGCGAAAAAGTCGCTTATAAGTGTGTTCTAATCTAGGGGATATATGAGTTAGATTTTTAATTAATAATAGTGTAAGGGTGTTGTGAGGAAATGTTGGTTGTAGATGCTTGATGTGATAAATAACACCTTAAGATGGGTATAAGATATATAATTTGATATATATGTATGTGACTGACTGCCAAGGACTTTACACTGTAAAGTTTAGAACTGAACTCAACTGACAGACTGACGTGGCTAAAATTATATGTACGGAGTGAAGTTAAACTGATGTGTAAATCAACAGAATGATATCTGGTGTGTAAAACTGAATTCAACAGAATGATTTTTGACTGTCTATCTCTCATATATATATATATACTGGCCGAGCCTCTCCTCTCTGTGCGAGAGGGGCTGTTTCTCTCCGCTAGAGTGGATGAGTGGTGGGGGTTCACTGGTTCACTAAAACCTCTACAATAGTAATAATTATTATTTATTCAAAATTATATACAAATATCATGCACATATTTACATAGGAGTGCCAATAAGCACTATTACCTCCAGCAAATCTGTAAAAAAAATATTGACTAGTTTGAATTGGTTAAAATTTAGGGAAAAGCTATAAAAAAAAAAAAAAAAATCGGCTGTGAAACACTCACACACAACTTTCTCTTACTCCTGTTCTCAAAATTATAATTAACAAATTTTATAGTTAGTGTACCAAATTTAACGAAATTCATCGAAAACTGAAAAAAAACTATTCAGTAAAAGCGCACTTCCAATTTACTAATTTTCTCGGAACTCGGAATTTTGGCCATCTATTTATTTCTAATTAATTTTGTTTTCGATGATAGAATTGTCTAATCAACTGTGATAGCATTTTAGAGAAAAACATACATAAATCATTCAGTAATCTAGTAAAAAAGTAAACGCGCGTCCGATTATCCGTTTTTTTTTCAAACTCGAAATTTCAACAACATATTTAATTCTAATTAACATTATTTAAATGACAGAATTGTCTAATAAACTGAAATAGCACTTTAGATAGAAACCCAACACCCCCTCCCCCAGAAGTGCCCTTAAATGAATTTTCTTGGAGAAATGTTTCAAATAAAAGTTGTAGCTCTTTGTATGTGTAGTGGATGTTACAAGTTTAAAGAAAATCGTCGGACCCATTTTTGAGAAAATTGCCAAAAAATAAAAAATATAACTAGTAAAGTGGTACTTCCGGTTGAGGAATTTTGACAGATAATTTACTGTCAGATCCCTAGGTGATACCTAAACGGAATATCACGTTTCAACTTTTTACGGTTTTTCGATTTTTGAGCTATGCTGTTTACATACATACATACACACACCATTTGCTAAAAACCACTTTTTTGGACTCAGGGGACCTCAAAACGGATATTTCCGGTGAAAACTCGATATGGAAAATTTGACACGATTACAATACTACCTCTTAACTAGGGGTAAGAGAAAGTAAAAAACCCTAGCATTCATATACAAGACGTTTAAATGAAGGAGTGTTTAACTCTTGTATGTCTGCACTCATAGCTCAAGCCATTGTCCCCTATTTGTCTGCACAGGTTATTTTGACTTGCTTCACACCTGCTAAAGAATCTTAGGCGACCTAGATTTAACTTCAACCTGAACTAGTTTATTAGTTTGCCCAGCGTGTGGCAATTTTTAACGATTTCGAGGGCATTGCCATAAACATAAAAGATTAAATTTAAACTACAAGTTAACGGAGTTACAAGTTTTGCTAAGGGGTTGTAAAGGTTGAGAGACAGAGGCTAAAGAAGGACTGCCAACTAGTTACATGGTGGTAAACAAGTATAATAATTCCCATATTAAATTCCTAGGGTCTAATCACATTAAATGTCTATGTAATACTAATCCAACTGAACGTTTAGTTGATTCCAAGATTATGAAAATTTGTCCATTAAAATTGTAATAAATACAACAATCGTTTTGAGTCGTGCGAATGTTCACACCAGATTTTCCTATAATTGCTAAACTTCGTAATTATCTAAATGAATGGGTAAAAATAGGATCACTTAGAAACAAAAGAAAATGTGCATTGGATGTTGAGGTTCGGTCATAAAAAGGAACTCTTTTTAAAATTCTACCGACGTTTCGGCAAATTTCTTCAAGAAATATAACCTTTCCATTGCTCACAAAAACTCCAATTCTCTAAAAAAATCTTTTCTAAACTAAAAGACACCACACCCACAACTTGATTATCAGATATAATTTATAAAACAAATTGTTTACAATATCCAGCAACCTAGATTTAACTTCAACCTGAACTAGTTTATAGGACAAACTTCTCAATATTTAAAAAATAGACTGTACCAACATAAATACGACTGTAAAACTAAAAATACCGATGACATGACTACAGCACTAACGAAACATTGCATAAAATACAAACATGAATTTGACATGGAAAACACTAAAATACTCTGCATCAACAATAATAATAAAAAAGGAAATATATTGGAACTAATTCATATTAAAAAAGATAACTTATCTATCAATTTTAGAACAGACACCAAAAACCTATTCCTCCTCGAATTATAACAATCTCCTGGAATTTCTAAAACAACATACAGATTAAGACACGGTTTTCCCATCCGCTCTCCTGGCCCTTTATAAACCTTGACCCACCCAATGTCCGTAACACTTGGTGATGGTATGTCACAGGTTAAACTAGTTTGTAAGTAATAATAACTGAAAATTTTTGTAAGTACATTTCCTAAGTTATTTCCATACTTTACTCTTATATATGCCACATATTGTCTAAGTTCAATAGTTGTGATTTAAATTCTATACAAAATTACAGTAATCTATATGTGAACAAAAGTGATGTGAATCTCGAAAGAGGCTCCAACGATTTTCTTAAAATCTTGCATACTAACCTCAGAGTTTCAATATCAAAAACAGTCTCTCTCTCCCAAACTCCAGAGATCACTTAACTCCTGTATCCGTTTTATATTAAATATTAGGAAAGACGAACATATTACAACACATTACTTTACTTTAGACTGGCTTACTGTTGACTACCGTAGAAAATACTTTATGGGTAATTTCATATACCAATTGTTTAGGACACAGACTCCAAAATACTTATATGACATGTTTACACAAAAAGCTGCACTAGACTTAAGAACCACAAGGACTGTCGATTCCAGACTTTACATACAACCACATAGGACTGTAACGTACCAAAACTCTTTTACTGTTGCTGCCAGTAGACTTTGGAACGACTTACCTACTGACTTGACCAACAAGAAATCACTGCCTAGTTTTAAGTTTTTCTATTACAATCATTTGTTTGAACTGTACAAAGGAGATTTTTAAGTTTGTATATAGAAGTTATTTTTTTCTTTTGTTTTATACTACTATATTAATAATTATTATTGCTATTATTATTATTATTATTGTTTTATTAATTTATTATTATTAGTTATTTTTATATATGTAAATATTTTATACAAAATTATAAATGTAAATAGTTACATTATATTAAGAATTTATTTCAGTTTAATCTCTCAGATCAGAGAAAATATTTTTAGCATTGTACATTTTATTTGTTGCTCTTAAGGGACATAAGTCCCAGAACATAATAAATTTATCTTTCTTTCTTTCTTTCTCTCACTTGCTGTACAGGAAGAGCATGGGAGGCAAAATTAGTGCTGTTCCCTTATTGATCGGGGATGGATGTAAACTATGACGGTGAGACGTATGATGGTAAGGCTAGTTGGTCACTACCAAGAAAACCTAATTCGCAATCTCACACCTCTTCAGCTTGTACTTGAGAGGTGGTAGGCGAAACGGTTATCTCAAAATATCTAGGGAGGTAATGATTAAGAAATACAGCCCAGTTAAAAATGTCTCCTCGAAATTATGTACCAAAGAGACTGGAGCAGTGATCCACTCTGTCTAATAGTAAACAACATGCTATTGTATTTAAGTATAAGGGCCTAATGAATTGAGGCTGAAGAGTATGGTCCAAGTACCAGAATCTCTGATCGTCTTGCAGGCGGAAATCTACTAATTGGGAGATGTATCCAGGCAAGAAGTTTCGGAATCAGAAGTTTGTGATCCGACAGCCAGGTCACCATTAAAAAATTGAGCTCATATGTTATTAATTCGAAAATAGAATAGGAATTACCTAGCCAACTCAATGTCATAAGCAACAAAGTTATCCTATATTGGTTGCCAGGGCATGTTGGCATGGATGGTCGACATCCTATCAAGGCAAGTTCCAAAAATTGATTTAGGGGTGTCCTCCTGCCCTGTGTTTTAGGGCTAAATTTAAACTGTGCTTTACAAGTTCTGTAAAAGGATTGAATGACTGAGAGCTGCCATGGATTAAACTAAGGAGCTGCCGTGTAATGAAGTCATATTCACGTGAATGAAGTAAAATTCCCAATAAAATTACTTATTTTAAAAATCCAACTAAAAGTTCTCTAAATATTGAAAGCTTAAAGACCAATTGTTTTTTAGAATTGCTATGTAAGAGAAAGTCGTGTGAGTGTTTACAGCGGTATTCTCTAAACAATATTTTTGCGTCTCTATCAAGTTGGAGATCTCAAAGTGAATGATAACAATGATAGTTTCTTAGACTAGGGTCTATAAAGGCGATAGGCAGACTACAAAAAAAACTTCCGTAATTGCCTTCTAAGAAACTGAAAGGAACATGATCACTATGTTATGAGTATTATAACAATATAACTTTCTTGATGAATAAACAGCATTATCAATTAAAAACAAAATGTTTTTATGTTTACAAAAGCAGATACTTTTTGCTGAATTATAATAATTACCGTCAATAAATTTAGCTTTGTATTTTTTTTTTGATCCCTTTGTTTTTAACAAACATTCGACAGATGTTAACATCTTTTGCCAAATATAAATATTTACATAAGAAACATCACACAAATATAAACCTGTCTTTTTGATCTGTGCAATAACTTGACATTAAAAGCAAGGCCTTTTACTTGACTTGAATATAAATAAATAAATGTACGCATCTATTCGTGCTGTTTGGAGCTAGTGAGGTAATAGAAAGGCTGCGACCCAAGATAGTCATTTTATTTTCCTAACATGTTTTTTAATAATGTTAAAAAAAAAAAAATTAAAGGCACCAATCATTCGAAACAATGATAAATTAGTATTAAGGTGAATATTGTATTGTACTGATATGAAGAAGTGCATTGGTAGAATTCTTTTTTTAATGCATCATATAATAATTGCACTTCTAATATTTGGAAACATTGAATAACAAACAGGTTTTGTAACTTGTAAACAATACAATAAAATAAGTCAGTTTATAGATTTCAAATTGTTGTACAAAATTTCCTTATCATATCTTACAGAATATTCGAAGAACTTCAGCGACAAAACCGAAATTCTTCTCTGATCTAGCCGTCTATTTGTTCCTGCTTTATGCAAGAAAACTACTGAAGATTTTTAAATGAGACATGATAATTATATTAGAGCTACTATATTAAAAAAGAAGAAAAAAAACTAACTGCACAATTTAGTTTATTACATTATATAATGCATGTGTTGGATGGAGAGAATTGGTTTTGTTTGATGAGTTAAGAAGAAGATTTGGTTAACTGATATTATAACACACTCCCAGAATAAATATCCCGGGGGTGTGGGGAACTAGGATTCGTGATTCTGCAAATAAAATACACCCAGTAAATGTCAAAGCACACTTAGTAAAATGTTACATATATTCTGAAAAGCATATACAGTAAATGGTTGCTATGACCAATCTGTTCGCTCAGGGAGTGACACAGATTGTCAATCGTCGCTCGTCGAGTAGAGTGGCCTGGCCCTCTTGCCTAGCGCACACTACTTATCGGTGATCGTTGTACGAACAAACGGCCTGGCTCTCCTGCCTAGCGCAGATGTCTTGAAACGGTGATCGCTGGATGAGTAAACGGCCTGGCTCTCTTGCCTAGCGCAGATGCTCTGAGAAGTTAGTTAAGGGCCTGCCTAGCTAGCGCCAAAACTATTAGAAGAGTTTCTAATCGCTGAGTACTTCTCTCTGATTATTCTGGTCGTGGATGGCCCCTTATATACGATTCTGAGGTGGTAGGGATGGTGTCCAGTAGGCGGGTCTAGCCGGTGAAAGTTCTCCCCTCTGTATTGGAGTAGGAGAGTCCTAGTGTAGTGGGGGTGTGCCTCCCTAGTGAAAGGTCCACTTGGTGCAAACCTGGTGGCCGGGCGGAGAACTGTTGTTACATCCTCCCCCTTGAGCTCAGGTGTTGCTTGCAATGGCTGAGCTCACATCAATGGCGTGGTCGGCCTCTCTTCCTTAACCTTCGGATTGGCTTCTCCTGGGCGTCTGCGGTGCAGGGCGTCAGGCTTGACACGTGGTATTTGCCCAGTGGTATCGTCGGGTTGTCTTCGGCTGCTACTTCATAGCTGACGGGTCCCTGTGCGTGTAGAATGACGTAGGGTCCGTCCCTTCGTGGAGCGAACTTGGCTGTTCGTCCTTTCGTCTTACTGCTCTGTGTGTGGGTAGTGATCCACACGCGGTCTCCGGGCGCGTACTGGGGTCCGGGACGTGCTCGTTGGTCTGCGTATTTCTTCTGCCGGTCCTGAGCCGTTTCATGGTTGTCTCGGGCTCTATAGTAGGTGTCTGCCATGCGCGAGAGGGCTGGCGTGATTTCGGCGATGAAATTCTCTGAAGAGATGACTTCTCTTAAGTCATGTTGGATCTCTGCGGGGGTCCGTAATTCTCTTCCAAACGTTAAGTATGCAGGCGTCATCTTGGTAGCCTGGCATTCAGCGGTGTTGAGAGCGAATCTGATAGCGGGCAGTCTCCTTGGCCAATCGCTGTGGTCTTCTCCTACGAGGATAGCTAACTGCGTCTTCAGTTCTCGGTTTCGTCTCTCCACGGGGTTCGCTGCCGGGTGGTAGACTGGTGTAAAGGCTTGTGTAATGCCTAAACAGAAGGTGATGTACTGCATCACGTGACTGATGAACTGCGTTCCATTGTCGCTGATCATCTTCCTTGGTATTCCGTATCGTAAGAAGAACTCGTTTAGTATTAGTTCTCCGCAGCGCTGTGCCGTAGCTTCTTGTAAGGGAAAAAGCTCTATCCATCGGGATGCTGTGTCCTCGATGACTAATATCCACTTGTACCTTTCGACTGATTCGGGTAAGAGACCGAATAAGTCTACGGCGATGACTTCGAATCGCTGGTTCATTGGTGGGGTCCTGAGTAGTCCTGCGGGCTTCAAGTTGGATGCCTTGTACCTCTGGCATGTCGTGCAAGCTCGTATATACTCTTCAATGCTGTGTCGCATTCCTGGCCAGTAATAATGCTGAATTATCCTCTGGTAGGTCTTGTGAATACCGTTATGTCCTGCTGTGGGCGCATCGTGGTACTCCTTTAGTATAGCTACTCGTTCGTGTACTGGAACAGCTAGCTGTGCGTTGTCCACCTCCTCGTCGGTGGCGTATCTGTAAAGGCAACCATTCGATATTAGATAACCTCTGGCGGACCATCTAGCTGCTTCACCATCTTGCTCTGGATCGGTGAAGGCGTCTAGTATTTTCTTCAGCTCGGGATCCTTGGACTGTTCTTCCCGGATCTCCGTAGCGCTTCTCCTCGGCATGTCTATAGTGAGGGTACAGACTGCGTAATTCTCTTCTTCAGGGGGCCTTGATAACGTGTCGGCCACTGCGTTGCTCCTTCCGGGTGTGTATTTGATCTGAAATACGTAGGGTTGTAATTGCAGGGCCCAACGGGCGAGTCGGCCTGTAGGGGATTTCAGGGTCATCAGCCACTGTAGTGGTTGGTGGTCTGTGACTATCAACGTGGGGCTGGCCTCGATATATCCTCTGAACTTGAAGACTGCCCATACTAAGGCGAGTGCTTCTCGTTCGGTCGGTCGTGTAGTTTCTCTCAGGCGCTGTAAGCAGGCGGCTGGCGTACTCCACGGGCTGTTCTTCTTCTTTCTCCCCCTGGACTAAGACTGCTCCAATAGCATAAGCACTAGCGTCGGTTTTGATAGTGAAGGGGCGAGTCTCATCGGCAGGCTGGAGGATGGGTGCTGACGTCAGTAGTTTCTTTAGCTGGTCAAATCCATCTGCTTGGTCGGTGGTCCATGTCCATGTGGCGGCTTTCCTGGTGAGCGTGTGGTGAGTCCTTTCGGTGGGCTCGCAACGGTGTATTATCCACCTACCCCTGGTGGTGTCCTGTTGTACCGGTGGTGAGGGTCCATAGCCTCCGAGTATGGCCTCTTCGGTAGCTTCCATCTCTACTAGCGTTCTTGTTGGTGTGGGTGGTAGCGGGCTGACCATGGTTGTCCTGAATTGTGGCGTCTGCACAATCGCTTCCTGAGTTGTTCCATAAACTCGTGTGTCTTCTGCTCCTGGAGTCAGCGGCGGTGGGCTGATCCTTTCTGATGTGGGTTGTGGTACCGTGTTCTGAGTTTCTCTATAAACTCGTGTGTCTCCTTTCACTGGAGTCAGCGCAGTGGGCTGAGTAGTGCTGGCTGCGGTGTCATAGTCACAGTGTCCATCTGTATTCTTCCTGATGTGGGTTGTGGTACCTTCACAACCGTGTTCTGGGTTTCCCTAGGAACTTGTGTGTCTCCTTTTACTGGAGTCAGCGGCAGTGGGCTGAGTAGTGCTGGCTGCGGTGTCATAGTCACAGTGTCCATCTGTATGATGTGGGTTGTGGTACCTTCACAACCGTGTTCTGGGTTTCCCTATGAACTTGTGTGTCTCCTTTTACTGGAGTCAGCGGCAGTGGGCTGAGTAGTGCTGGCTGCGGTGTCATAGTCACAGTGGTGGTGGTGCTGGCTTGTCCTTTCTGGTGAATGGGTAGAGTGTGGGGTTGTCATGAAACCTCCACCTGTGTTCTCCAAAATCCAATATAAGTCCAGCGTCCTCAATGAAGTCTATTCCGAGCAACGTCTGGGTGTTCCGGGCTCCCGGGAAGAATGTGAAACTGGTCGGGATTGTCCTTCCCTTCAGTTTGACTGGCAGTTGCGTCTGTGCAACCTGCTGCGTTGTTTCTTCTCCGTCTGCTAGCGTCACTGTAGCAGTTGTTAGGGTGAGGGGATGTCCTCGTTCTTCTAGCAGGGTCTGCAGCTGGTGGCTGCCTATACTGGTCTTGGCTCCTGTGTCTACAAAGCCAGTGCCCTCTAGGTTCCACACGGCAAAGCTGAGTGCTGGCCTCTGCCGGGTGCGGATCTGTATGTGGGCAGCACAGAAAGAGCCTGTTCTTTCTTGCTGCGTCTTCGTTTGGTTGCAGTCCGGGCAGTTCCTCCTGTATACTCCCGGTCTGTTGCAACCAAAACAACTGTAGGCCGCCTGTGCTGTAGGCTGCTGCTTGTGCGGGTGGGCTGCCTTTGCCTTCCTGCAGTCCTTCTGATAGTGGCCTCTGATGCCACAGTAGTCACACCTGGTAGTGCCACCTGTCCTCTCGTTTGGCTTCTTTGCTGCTGGTGCTGGGTCCTCATACTGCTCGATACGTCTGGCCTCTTGCACGAGTGCCCAGAAGGTATCGACAGTTTCCCTCCTGATGCGGGTTCTTAACCTGGGATGGAGTACCGCATAGGTCATGTCCAGCTGAACATGGATGTCCAGAGCCGGGGTGATTTGAGCAAGTATTGCTCGCTTGCTGCAGACAAACTGGTCCGTGCTGGTCTTGTTGTCCTGCGGCGTGTTGAAAAACTCTCGGTACAGCTGATCGTTGGACTTCCTAGGTCCAAAAGTTCGCCTCAGCTGCTGTATGGCGTCAGGCCATGTTGTGGTGGTTTCCTTCTCTCCGAGCCACCAAGTTCCTGCAACGTCTGTGAGTAGCATGGGCAGTGCGGCTAATGCGTGGTTGTCACTCACTCGGGCTGCTTCCTTGTACGTCTCTGCTGCGGAGATGAAGACATCCAGGTCCTCTCCTGGTTTTCCTCCGTAGCGTGCGGTACACCCAATCATTAGGCCAGACTGCTGGGTCTGCCTGTCTTGATTGATGCCTCGTATCAGCTGCTGCAACATCTCTGGGGTGAGCTGCATGCTTATGTCTCCTAATTCGGGGCTGGGCTGTCGCTCCGTCGATGGTCGTTCTAGAGCTCGTGCCCCACGTTGGGCGCCATTTCTTTTATAACACACTCCCAGAATAAATATCCCGGGGGTGTGGGGAACTAGGATTCGTGATTCTGCAAATAAAATACACCCAGTAAATGTCAAAGCACACTTAGTAAAATGTTACATATATTCTGAAAAGCATATACAGTAAATGGTTGCTATGACCAATCTGTTCGCTCAGGGAGTGACACAGATTGTCAATCGTCGCTCGTCGAGTAGAGTGGCCTGGCCCTCTTGCCTAGCGCACACTACTTATCGGTGATCGTTGTACGAACAAACGGCCTGGCTCTCCTGCCTAGCGCAGATGTCTTGAAACGGTGATCGCTGGATGAGTAAACGGCCTGGCTCTCTTGCCTAGCGCAGATGCTCTGAGAAGTTAGTTAAGGGCCTGCCTAGCTAGCGCCAAAACTATTAGAAGAGTTTCTAATCGCTGAGTACTCTCTCTCTGATTATTCTGGTCGTGGATGGCCCCTTATATACGATTCTGAGGTGGTAGGGATGGTGTCCAGTAGGCGGGTCTAGCCGGTGAAAGTTCTCCCCTCTGTAGTGGAGTATTTGGAGAGTCCTAGTGTAGTGGGGGTGTGCCTCCCGTTAGTGAAAGGTCCACTTGGTGCAAACCTGGTGGCCGGGCGGAGAACTGTTGTTACAATAAATATTAATAATTTCTTATTTTCAACTCAAAAAAAATAAATAAATAAATAAATAAATAAATAAAATAATATTTGAATTCGTTATTGGAAACACATGTATTTGTGTTTATGCTTTGTACTTAAATATAGGATGACTGTTCTTTTTCTCCTTTTCCACATTCGATTCCTTTCTGTCTTTGATTTACTGCTCCTTGCTTTTTATTGACCTTCTTGTGAAATATTTATTTTTTTGTAACGTCAACATCTAGGTTATCCTAACCTGGCTGTCTGATTAATGGGAACCGGTACCGGGCAATGGGTCTGCTTCAATTTCGATGCGATGCCCGAGACCGAAGTTAGCCAACAGAGTTCGTAGTTTCACTTCCCGGAGGTCTTAGCTCCAACGTGGGGATAAGAAATTTCATGTAAAGAAATTGACAACGGTACCGGCAAATAGCAACAAAATCCGAGATAAATGATAATCTATGAAGAGAATTAAAGGTTTTTTTGAAGTAAAATTCGACCAAGAATATTCCAGCAAAAAATAATCCTAAGCTTTCTCCTTTATTGAACTAAACTGCTTTTATAAGGATAACGCTTTTGTGAAATAAAATTTCTAGATCCTGCCACGGTGTATTTCTTTTAAGCTTTACTTAAATCAGAGAACTTAAGAAAGAGGCTTTAACCCACCTTCGAACTGTTTGTTTTGACAACAAAACTTGCCCGTTCTTTCATTTTCATATCGCGAAGCCTCTTATATGATTTTAGACTTTTTATTTGAGCAGATGTTTTCGCTTTTTAACCGCATCTAAATGAACTTCAGTCAGATCTTTCTTTTATCTAGGTTTTAGGAAATCGTCTGCATTGTTTTAATTCAGACCTTTGGAGAGATGTATTTTTCCCCTCAGATCGTATTCCTAACAAGTTTAAATTGAAGATATTTCTTTAATTGTCGCATCATGTAACTCTCTAAGATCATTTACTTATACAAAGCAATTTTTATCATACGCAAGCATATATCGAGGGACTATCAATAAATAAGAAGTCGTATTTGAACTCGGAAAGAAAGCGCGATTGTGATCTTATCGCGACCCTTTCTTTTGCTCAGAAACTTGCATGTTATTGTTGGCTCAAGGAAAGGAGAAGATAGAGTGAACAAATAAGCTTCACCGCCATGCTGAAAAGCAAAAGATTAAGTCGAAAAAAATTCGTGGCAGCATAAGTTGGTATAAGTTTCAGACTAAGCTGTCAAGAACAGAGAATGAGCACTCAAAACTTCTGGGGACTGTTATTCCTAACCAGAATCAAAAAAACTTGGGAAATTGATCAATGACTTGTTATGGACCAATTCTCAAATCTTGTCAAATTTCAATGATTTATCATTTTATTCTTTTTCCAAAATTAGGAATGTGGAAATGAGGTCCAAGGGCCATGCGTTAGATCAGGAAAAATTCGGCTTCTTTGAATAGTAAGAAGCTTATATTCAAAATTTCTTGAGCAACGCCTTCCAAAAGAATTTCTCCTTATTAGAAACAATAGCTTTTTACTAACTCTACCGGAATTATTATTTAGAGGGGCTCGCCGAAAATCAAAGACCATACCTAGCGACCAGGGTAGTGATTTCCTTTAATTATTCTTCTAGAATCCATGAAATTTTTCTGATGTTATAAACCCGTTCATTAATATAATGCCATATATTTTTTCGGCGTAGCTGCATATCACACGATATATGCTCGCTCCTACGAGTTTATCTTCTTTTGGTTCAGAGTATAAAATTTTTTCTGGGATTTCTTACTTATAAGGCGTATCAACCATATTTTCGAAACAAAGCAGATCTCACTTTTTCTTAACAGAAAACAGACGACTTCACCAAAATCTAGAATGTAAGGACTATTCAACTTTCCTTGACTAAAGCACCCATCAACTCACTAGAAGCAGAGTCATCTAAATGAAGCAAGATGTTTCTTTAGCCATTTCAATCTGTACATTCTTTCTATAACTCAGGCCAACTAAAGCTTGCTTAACTGCTTTTACCTTCAATTTGTTTCAGAGGCACATGTTAGCTTCAGCGAGTCCCGTACTTGTTTCAATTATCCCGAGGATCACTGATGAGCTCAACGCCAAAAGCAGCTATATCTGATCACCCAACGGGTAATGTGGGCTTTATACTTGTACTTCTATTAAAATTACTATTTATCATATAGGTTCTGCGTAGACTCGCAAACTGAATTACAAAGAGAGACTCGTACTCCCGAGAGTTAGATCGTTTGCGAGACTCGGTTCTATCCAGCTTGGACATAAAGTATTGGCAGATTCCAATGGCGGAGCATTCAAAAGAATACACAGCATTTACCGTTCCAGGCCGAGGATTGTTCCAGTTTCGAAGCTACCTTTCGGTTATAACAGCCCAGCGAGCAGAGATGATTGATACGTTCTGGGACCAGAACTAGAAGTGTACCTTGGACATCGTCGTTGGTACTCCGACTTTCAGACAACATGTGGAAGTTCTCAGGGAGATATTTCGCCGTCAAGGAAGCACCTTGAATCGTTCTGCAGGGCTGAACTGAGATATCTAAATTGGACCAAGGAGGACTTAGATCCGGAGAAGGTTTAGTAGGATACCCTACACCGAAGAATCCGATAAGGAGATAGGTCTCGCAGGATGGTACAGAAGATTCGTACCAGAGTTTTCTACAATTGTATCACCGCTTAGCCATCTACTCAAGAAGAATATAAAATGGGTATGGGATGAGAGTTGTCTCGCTCTAAAGGAAACCCTGATCTCACCGGCCCCGACTTCAACCGTTCATTATACAGACGGATGCCTCCACCGTGTCTTGGAGCTACTCTTACTCAAAACTTTCCTGAAGGAGAACGGGTTATTGCCTACGCCAGCAGGACGTTGACGAAACAAGAAAGGAATTACTCAGCGACAGAATTAGAATGCCTAGCTGTTCTATGGGCAATAGAGAAATTCCGTCCTTATGTGGAAGCATCTGAATTCACAGTCGTTACTGACCACTACTCTTTGTTGTGGCTTCAAAACCTTAAGGACCCAACTGGTCGACTAGCGAGATGGATCCTAAAGCTTCAACAGTATAATTTCCAACTGGTCCATCGGGCCGGAAAACTTAATCATGTGGCTGATGCATTGTCTCGCAATCCTGTAGGTGAAGAGCAGCTGCAATGCATACTCGAAGGCACACCTCAAGATAAGTGGTATGAGAAGATGCGGGCCAGGGTGGAAGCACAACCGCAGAAATTCCCACAATGGAGAGTCCAGGGAGGGAGATTATTTAAAAGAGTACGAGCCACCGAAAGAGCATGGCGCCTGGACGAAGATAACTGGAGAGAAGTGGTTCCTCGTAACCGGAGAATATCGATACTCGAAGAATATCATGATCAGCCAACAGCCGGTCACTTGGGTATACATAAGACATACAGAAGGATCGCTGAAATATATTACTGGCCCAAAATGGTAGCAGACGTGAAGAGATATGTGCAATGGTGCCAGACTTGCCAAGCTATGAAATCGGAACAAAGGCTACCACAAGGACTCATGGGACAACATCGAGTACCAGAAGCCCCTTGGTCGATGATATGCACAGACTTAATCGGACCTTTGCCGCGATCTACCAAAGGGAATAAAAACTTGCTGGTCATTGCGGATTGCTTCACCAAGTTTGCATTTCTGTACCCCTTGCGTACAGCAACAAGCAAAACAGTCCTGAAGCACTTAATTGCTGATGTATTTCTAGTATTTGGGGTGCCCAAATATATAGTCTGTGATAATGGATCACAATACTCCAGCAAAGAGTTCAAACAAGCCATGAAGCAATTTAAGGTAAAGATACTTTACACTCCTTCATACCACCCACAAAGCAACCCCTGTGAGAGGATTAACAAGGTTATAAAAACCATGATGGCGTCATACGTTAAGAACGATCAGAGGCATTGGGACAAATACTTGCCGGAAATTGGCTATGCGCTTCGGACAGCCGAACATGATAGCACAGGCTATACCCCAGCATTCTTGACGTATGGAAGAAAAATAACCTGCAAAGGAACAGAAGTGGAACTTCCAGAAAATGAAAATAATCCACTGGAGCGGAGGCAACAGCAGCTAAGTAAGCTCCCAGAGATATGTGAAGAGGTGCAGTCTCGCTTAAAGGCAGCTCACGAAAGGAATCGTTCACATTATAATCTGCGCCGACGACCTCCAGAGGAATTCCAAGAAGGAGAACCAGTCTGGAAGAAGACGCATGTCCTGTCTGACGCAGCTAAGCACTTCTCGGCAAAACTAGCACCGAAATATTAGAAGTGTTATATCAGCAATAAGATCTCTCCAGTAGTATACGAGCTAGCAGATGAAAGAGGACATTCACTAGGGCGATGGCATGTGTCAGAACTCAAAAGATATTCAGCCTAGCCAAGACAAATCCATTAAGGTCCTTAACTGTACCTCCTTTTCCAAAACCCAGGCTTTCATCCTCTTCTAAAACACAATGGTTTAATCCTTTTCCCCGGGGAAGGCGGTAATGTAACGGGTATTTTTAATATTAAATTTATATGTATTTTATAGAAATAATAATTTAATAGAAAAAATAGTTGTAAAAATAAGCTTTATTAAAGTAAAAATAACTATTTATAGAAACATAAATAACTCTTAACAATAGAAGAAAGTACTGAATAACAACGGCGAACTTTGCACTAAAGAGAGCTGGCTCTTTATCTTCAAAATAATATAGGGCAGTATGTAATCTGCAAACGGCCTGGCCGGATCTATGTCACTCCTCAATCATATTTTTGAATTGTTCTATGAGTAATTATTAAAATTTACTTGTACACTTACACCGAGTTTATAACGGATTTGGATTTTGAGGAACTAGTGAGTGGTGGTTTGTGTATTTTTGGTGGTCAAGGAATTTAAAAGGAGACTGTTTGGACGACAGACAAGGGAAAAAAATTCCACTCAAGACCTACGACGGATCGGACTTGACAATCACCAGAAGCAGCTTGAGGCGAAATCTAACAGGTTGGCCAACCTATCTTCATTAAACCAAAATTATTTGTGATAATTAACATTTAGATAGCCCAGAGAGGCCTCTATATATTTTTTCCTACTGGTATTTTCCGTAGAAAACGTATATAAATCTAATTTAAATTTCAAAAAAAGAAAGAAAAGAAAATACTAGTAATCGGCTTTCCACAAAGTACCCGTATAAACAAAATATCATTGTGATAAGCAAATTATCGAATTCATACTTAAATAGATTTATTTCCAGTTGTCACAAAAGCTGATTTTTAGATACATAACAATTTTAGTTCGTTAATTACATGCTATCAGTAAACTGTTCATTTTCAATTGCAAGAAAAATAACGGAAAATTAAAAGAGGTGTACCTCTATCATATTTACAGTACCTAAAGGCCTTAGATTATAAGAGTGTTTAAATACGTTTCTTCCAAATTCGTCGGATAGTTTATGTCATTTTCATTTTGGTCAGCAATTAAAATATTTGCGAAATAATATAGTTCGTCTATTCGCGTATACTTTAAGAATAATTACATTTTACTATCATCGTAAAGTAAACGAGGAATAGGAACTTATTAATGAATTTTCCAATAAAGAGCTGAATTTAAATTAAATATTAAATGAAAGTGGAAGAAGCGAATTTTATAGATGGGTAGGAAAATTATGAATTTACCTAATAGATGCTTTTTTTTGAATTTATTTATCTGTTTCTGGCTTTATTGATATCATTTTTTTTTTTTAAGTGTAAATATTATTTTGCGTTCTGTTAACGTTTAGTTCCTCAAGAAGAGGAAATTGTAGTTTGTTTCTGTATTCAATCAGCCAGTTACGTTCAGGAAGCTTTACATTTATTTCTTTATAATTAATCTGAAGATTATTAAATTCATTTATTTAGGCATTTCATTATTTTTATAATAAATATTACTTGTGTTTGTTTTCAACTTAAAGATTGGTTTTATTTTCACCTACCTTTTTCTTTATTTTATGTATATACCTATTTGTATAATATTGACATTCTTAATAGGTACTAGTACCATATTTTCTCTAGGCCTTGTAGCAGCGAATAACTGAAGGTAAGATATTGTAAACCGCCTTTCCCGTCACATCATCTTTACATTTCTCTTATGACCCTTCCTGACCAGGATTACCGCTTTTTAATAACACAATTTTTTTTTGTTCATCCTAACGTTTTATTTTTTTTTGTTGGGATTTCTTCGTTTGCCCATTTAAACGAAGTGGCGTCCAATACCCCACCCCTATGCAGCCGACCTGAGTGGGCACATCAGAGTCACTTAGGAATTATGCCCGTGACAGAGTGCTACGTAGAAAACCTAAACATAATATTAAACATTTATTTTGGATTATTTGTAATGGCCTAAAAATTGTTTTCTTTGCCATACCGAAGAACATAGCTCCAAAATCTAACACCGATCTTATAGTGGCTCTATGGTAGAGTAACGAGATCTCAGGGTCAGCCCCCCATTTATGATGAGAGACTGCTCTTAAAATGTTGAAATATTTTTCTGTTTTTTTCTCAACCATTTTAATGTGTTCTTTCCAATTTAATGTCTTATCAAGGATGACCCCAAGAAACTTAGCGGATTTTTTGCATGGATAAGTACGTCCTGCCAATGTAATTGAATCGGAAACAGGCAACCTTCTTTTCTTTGTAAATGGGCAAATAACAGACTTTTGTTCCGAGATTTCTAAACCATTTTCAAATATCCATGATTCAAGTTTCAACAATGCAGCTTCTAACGAATTTTTACATTCTTGAAAAGAAGATTTAATAACATAAATGCAAACATCGTCTGCATATTGTAATATTTTAATTTCTTTAGAAAAAAGAGTTTCTAAATCCGCAGTGTAAAGAGAATATAATATCGGCGAAAGAATACTCCCCTGCGGAAGACCTAAATTTGAAGTTCTAGGGCCTATTAATGAATTGTTTATTCTCAAATATATATTTCTATTCGAAATTAATTTAATAATATTGGAAATAAATTTTTCGGGTAAACCCGCTATCCTCATTTTAGCTATTAAAATTGGCATTTGAACAGCATCATATGCCGAGGTAAAGTCCAGAAAAAGAGCTAGAAGTACCTTATTTGAAGTATAGGCTTGTAAAATATCCGTTATTAACTGTATCTGGCAATCATTTACTGACTTTCGTTTTCTGAATCCGTACTGCGTTTTTGGGAGTTTATTGTTTATCTCCAACCACCATACAATTCTATTTTTAATCAATCTTTCTAATGTTTTCAATAAACATGAAGCTAAAGAGATTGGTCTGTAAAACAGATAATTCTCTTTTGGTTTGTTAGCTTTTAAAATCGGGCAAACAACATAATTTCTCCATTGTGAAGGGAATTCTCCCTTCAACCACATTTCGTTATACATACTTAATAATTTTACTTTACAGGGAAAAGGAAGCTCAGAAATAAGAATATATTGAATCTGGTCAATACCAGGCGCACTATTTGCTTGTAATTTAAAAACAGAGGAAAGTTCATTAAATTCAAATGGCTCCAACAAAAAATGTTTATTATCAGAAATATTAATATTTAAGTCACTTTTATTTACAACATAATCAGGAGCTAGTTTATGCAAAAAATCATAAATCCACTCACCCTGTTCCAAGATAGTATTACATATTGTTTGGTTTCCTAATGATTTAATTTTATTCCATATAATTTTTATAGAAACATTTTTATTTAAATTTTGACAAAATTGCTGCCATGATTCCTTTTTGGTTTTTTGATAACTTTTTTTGTTAGGGCAGTTTGTCTTTTATATGCTAAATAGTTATTTTTATCCGGGTGTTGCATATATCTTTTAAGTGCCTCTTTTCTCTTTATAATGCTAGTGGCGCATTCTTCCGTCCACCAACATTTAACACGTTGAAATCTTATTTCTTTTTTTAGAGGTATTGCTTTTTGAGACGCGTCATTAATTGCACTAATAAATTCTTCATAAGTTAAAGAATTTACTTGTTCTAAATTAAAATTATTTCTATAAACATCCCAATCCGCCTTTTTTGTGTCCCACTTACAATAAGGACGTATTTTCGTATTTTCAATTAAATTTAAGTTAGATTGTATAATGATTGGATAGTGATCTGAGCCCATATCATCCTCAAGAATACTCCATTTAAATTTAGAAGCTAAATTTGGGGAACAAAACGTAAGATCCACAGCTGATCTATTTTTATGTCTAATATTTTTAATAATGGTAGGGGACCCATCGTTCAAGTACACAAGATTATTATCTTGTATTACATCTAGTAACTGGCGACCTTTGGAATCTGTATAACTAGAACCAAATACTTCATTATGTACATTAAAGTCCCCTGCTAATATTATCTGACCATTAATACTTTTTATCAATTTATCCCATTCTCGGTTACTTATATTATTCGTAGGTGAATTATACAGAGAAATAATTGAACATTTAAAACTATTATACAAGTTGACCTCTATTCCCACTACCATTAAACCTTTTATCTTATGTAAGTTTTTAATTTCTTTGAAAGGAACTATAGTTTTAATTAAAATTGCCGTACCTGATTTTCCATCTTTTCGGTCCATTCTTATGACATTGTATCCCTTAAATTCAACTTTAATGTTTGGTTTGAACCATGTTTCACTTATTATAGCAATATCTATTTCCTCATTCATTAAACAAGCTTCTAAATTTTGTTTGTTAGAGATAGCGGATCTAGCATTCCACTGTAAAATTTTTAGTGGACGTAATTTCATAAAGCTAATATATATATATATATATATTTTTTATTTTTTTTATTTTTTTGTTTAAATAAATAAACTGTAATAAATAAGGAAATGAAATAAATATTTTCAACCAATAATTATATTATACTGTACTGATTTAAAAACATATTTACACACTATATACATTCTTCCACATTCACTCACAGACAAACCTATGTACATATGTAATAAAATGAAAATTATACTCTGATTCACACATCTCCTACACATTAATGTACAGCTAATAATATATAATTTTAAAATTATTATATATACACTGTACAGAAAATATACACTTAATATATATTCTCATACATTCCAGCACAGTCAAACCTAGGTACATACACAATAAAGCGAAATTTATACACTCATTCATGCAACTTTCAATCATATATGTACAGTTACATACATATAATTTGGTAAAATATTTATCTATATACATTTAAATTATTTACAAAATTCATTTACACTTAGATACAAGCTTTATGTTAAATCTGTATCTATATAGCCTCATTTAAATTAATCACTCTTTCTTTTATCATATTTTTCAAAACCTCATCGGAAATTTCATTTAATTCTATCGGGTTAACACTCTTTATGATAGAGTATACCGCTTCAAAAACTATATCCAAATTTTCATTGTTTTGAAGAGTTTCCTTCAATTTACTTACTTCATTCGGGCGATAAGGATTTTGGGGTATAATGCCGCCTGGGACATTTTTTTTCACCTCTTCACCGATTAATAAATTGTTTATTTCTTGTTTGTCAAAGTTAGGTGACAATAATCTATGTCTTTTTGTCGCCCTTCTATATGAAACGGTAGTAGCAAAAGATCTATCATTACCGCCCATATTTTTGTTAAAAATAGGAAAATCTTTCAAATCATCTATATTTGGGGCATCTTTCCCTGCAATGGCAGAGAATGAGTTCCCATTATCAAAAAAGTTTTTCGCATCTAAATAAGAAATATTACTTTCCGCCATTATTTGTTTTATAAGTTTCTCCTTTTTAAATCGCGGACATAGTTTTTGATCAGAGGCCAAGTGATTAGTTCCTTTACAATTTATACATTTTGTCGCTGTGGTATCACATTCTTTAGGGTCGTGTCTATTTCCACATTTTGTACATCTAACGGAACCCTTACACTGGTCCTGGAAGTGGCCAAACCTCAAACACTTTTTGCATTGAATTACATTCTGTATGTAATTATGTACTTCACATCTAACATAGTGAATATATACATTCTGAGGCAACTGTTGACCTCTTACAGTAACCAAAATAGACTGAGTGGGTATTAACTTAGCCTCTTTTGTATCTTTATCCACTATTCTACGTTTCAATCTTCGTAAATCAATTATTTCATAATTTACCCCAGGTGGACCCCTTATAACATCCTTAATTTCACCTTCAGTTAGCTCAGTATCTACTCCCCTTATAACTCCCCTCCTTTGCAATAAATATCTAGGAATGTAAGCATCTAGACCTTTCTCTTTTAATATTGCACTTCCCATTAATTTATTCGCAGATACGCTATTATTAAACTCAATTCTCAATCTGTTTATGCCCAGTTTTTTAATTGAGATTATACTATTTGCTATTTCTGGGTGATTAATATGTAAAAATTTCCCAATAGACATAGGGTGTACCCTGGAAATACCCTTCTTGTCTTTATCTCTACTTTCAATTAAAATATAAAATGGGCCCACATCACTTGTTCTATATTCCATAAAGATATTCGGTCTGGAATTATGCTTATTTAGAATACCACTATTCTCTGGATTTATTGAAATTATATTTTTCTTACCTTCTAATTCCATAGTTACCTCATAATTCATTTGTTCTATATCTGGTGGAATACCCAATTGCCCTCCACTATTGTCGGTCATTTTGCAAATTCAATAAATTATATACACAATAATACAAATTTATTTACACTTTATACAAGACACGAACAGAAAAAAAAAATTTAAAAAAGCAGAAAACGAAACTTACTTTTGAATAAAAAATAAGAGGAAAAAAAAAAAAATTTCAAACTAAGTGTCCACTTTTAAAAACTAAATTAAAATTTTAATAAAATATTGAAAGAAATTAAAAGAAAAAGAAAGAAATAACTAGTAAAAGTAAATGATGAGTAAGCCTGTTTGTTACTTGCGAGTGAGCTCGAACTTTGGTCCGCACACTACAGAAGTTCAACACAGACTCAGATTTTTTCTTACTTTAATTAATGCAATGTAATAACATTTTTCATATAAAAAGTTGCAACGTTCACAATGTATAGTTGGGCTGGCCATAAAAGAAAGTTGTAGAGGTGATACCTGAGCGGAATCTTCTTTTTTTTTCAGAAAAACAATGTTGCAAATAAAAACAATACGTTTCCATCAATGCATGAAGCATTCCAATTTTAAAGAAAATTGTAGTAACCATTTTCGAGAAAATTTCAAAGAACTCTTAAACCTTTTCTGTAAAGTCGCACTTCCGATTAAATGATTTTCTTTCTGTATATATTACCAGGGCTAATATATATACATATCAGGACTGGAAGCAATTAAATGAAATGTGAGGCCAATAGGAGAGAGGGGGGCTACACATGCGTTCTTCCAGTGTCTCCATACGCAATGACTTCGCCTATTATTCAGCAATTCTATGTCGCGCGACCCAGTAAAAAGAGTCTGCATTGGCGACTGATGTTCGTTTAGTTGGATATCCAGGTGGCTCGTGAGAACAATCTGGGACGCGAACAAATTCCCCCCCCCCCAAAATACTGGTCTTAAACTTTTTGCGACCTCTCTCTTAGTGTTGCTTGTATGACCAATAACAAATGGTTCGCAATAAAGCCAAAGCCATTATGGAAAGGAATGTTGAATGGGAAAAAGCACTTTAAGTATTCCTAGGGAGCGCAGTACGCTCCAACAGTCGTAAACTTCGGTAGAGAGAAAGCTGAACTAAGGAGGATTACTGCCAAGGACCTTGAGAATGCACTCTGTAAAAAGATTGGCGGTTGGACCTGGCATTGAAAAAATTATTTCTGAAATAATAAGACTGTTGTTTGATGAAACCGGGGTGCACAATCGTCCCCATCTGTGGTCTAAGTGCATTTGGAGGCCTCCGAAGGATTTGCTGGAGGGTCCGACGTATCTGGACTTATATTCTAAAGCAAGGATATTAGAAATCTGTAGACTTTTTGTGTTTCGTTAGTCTAGATTATAAGTTATAAAGAGATCTATAACTTAAAGAATTCACCTCTACCAAAATCCTATCCTGAGCCGAGAAAAAACAAAGTAGGCTTTAAGTGAGATTACTTTCTTTAGAACAAAAAAAAAAACATACTTTCTTGTAAAAGGTCATGGAAAGTAGTAGAGAGAAGAACAAAGAAAGGTTTATTTTTTTGTTCTTTAAACTTTAACAAACCTTTTGTCAACATCTCTTCTCTCAACACTTTTCAGCCGAAAGGAAAGTTAAATGAGAATTGATTTTTTAAAAAGAAACATAGAAGAAAAAAGAAAATCAGGAAAATTGAGTGAAGGTTTTCTTTTTTGTTTTACAAAGAAAGAAAATTGCTTACCATCTTCTCTAGGCTTGCACAAACACACTTGTCAGTAAAAGAAAAAATCAACAGAACGTTGATAAAAGAATTCTTGTCAACATCTAGATTGGCTTGTAATGGCTAATTAAATTCAAGCCTAACTCGCAGATCTCCTAGACCCACCCAAATAATAGAGCCAACACATTTTCCCAAAAAATGTTTTCCCGATAAAGATAATAAGCCCAAGCTGCTATGTACGAAGTTTAAGGAAAATCGTTGGGGCCATTTTCAAGATAATCGCGATAAATTGGGGGGTAAAGTTGCACTTTCGGTTGATGGATTTCGATTGAAACCTTCGTATCTGATGCGATGGTGGGAGTCCTAAATGGAATATCAAATGATTTTGACACGGTCTCGATACTTTCTTTTACGGCAGTAAGACAAGTGAAAATAAAAAAAACACCGTTAAAAAAAAAAAAAAAAAACACCAGAGCAATGTGTTCTTACAGTACTGAGCTTGCGTGGTAGTTGGACAATTTCTAGTGTATCATTTCTAGTACCTTTAGGAGTATCCTTCGCTTCGACTTTCTATCGACGTCCATGTGTTTGTAAGAGAGTGAAAGAGGTGGGGAGGGACTATTATGTGTGTCGTGTAGTTAGATGGTGGTGGGGTATATCTCCCGGTACACTATCCCACTCAGGCAGACACATGGTTCCACCCACCACCCTCTGTGGATCCCGACTATTTTCTTATATTATTTTTCTGTTGAAATGACTTTACTTTTACCCCAAGAACGTTTAGATATATATATAGCTCCTGTATAAAATGTCTTCTCTTTCCATTCTTTCCAGATGGATATATAAGTGGGTAGGAATATATGTGTGTGTGTGTAATAGTAGAATCACAGTAGATGATTGTGCAAAAGTTACGACTTTCATCCTCCCAGAAAGTGTGTCTATGTCTGTATGTTTTTTTTAAAATGGGGTCTATCCCAAACTATGGCAGACAGCCCAGAGTAGTTAGTTGATAGGTTGCCTCACCTTCTTTCCACTCTCCCGTACTCCTACCTCTTACTTTTTTTTTTCTTTCTCACAAGGATTACTTTAACTTCACAGCATCCACTAGTATTCTAGGGTTCTCTTCTCTTATACTAAGTTTACTGCCCAATTTTTCATTCAGACAAAGAGATTTCTTCTTCGTACTTCTTCTTCTTCTTGTAGAGCTCCTTGCATGCACACAAATACGCACTACACAAATAGATAGATATCAAACTTTCTACAAAGATACCATTTATGTTTGTGTACTCAGTACTGTGGCACAATCTCTATGCTGTAAGATAAATTAACGTTGGAACTAATCTTTGTACAATCTTCTTCCAAACGTTTACTTTCTCCCACCACTTTATGAACAGGATATAATTTTTTTCTTTTATATATAATATAAAATAATATATATAGTATAATAATAATACCCGTACGACTTTTTTTCATATCGCAAATCACATTTTTACTTCTGATCGATAAATTCTTTTTAAAGACAGAATATTAAATGACATATACCATCCGCCTCCTCCGTTACACCTGGTGAGGGAGCTGGACTTAAAGCCTGCCTGAGAGATGCTGTCTAGAATGCAGTGTTCTCACAGAACCATCAAAACTATTTTCGAGAAAATACTGAAATTTTGCTAGACATAAAAAACTGGAAGGCTGACACCGTAATGTCAGATGCGGTCGTGGTAGCTAAACGGAATATCTGCTTCTACGATTATTCTTCTTTTTTGAGGTATTGCCATCGCGTCTGATTTTCGAAATTGAGCTTTCACCGGAAAGACTTGCTTCGGGGTCACCCTGAATATGAACAAAATATTTTTAGCATTTTAGTATGTATGTCGTATGCGTGTGTCTGGGTGTTGACAGAATATTTCAAAAATGAAAAGTCGCAAAAAGCTCTCAAACTTGTTATTCCGTTTAGGTCCTTGCATCGCATCAGACACGAAGATTTCGGGCAAAATCATCTACCGGAAGTGCGACTTTAGTGAATGTTTTGCAATTTTTCGTGATTTTCTCGACGGTTGAACGATTTTCTTTAAACTTCGTATACTATCTACACACATAGATACCTCTCACTTAGGAAAATTTATGTTTTGGGATTGCTGGAGAACAGTAGCGTTACTTCCCTCTAAAGTACCACTTCAGTATATTATACTGAATATATGACTTTTACCACCTTCTTAATATTAATACACATTAGAAGCATTAATAGAATTTGAAAAAATCGTTTTACCGGAACTGCGATCTTACAGACCAGGGATCCCGATTTTATTGAAATTTTCTCGAAAACTGTTCAACGATTTTCTTTAAACTCGGAAAGCTTGCTGCGTGGATGGAAACCGATCACTTTTATTTGAAATATTTTTCTGAAAATTTTGATTTTAGAAGGGTATTTGGAATATGTCCGTTGATTAAATTTAAATTTGCACAAGCTTTGTTGATTTTGACATAGAGCAACATAAGGCCGCTCAGGTATACAAGGAAAATCCCCACCACCATAGTTATGACCAGCCAAACATTGTAACGTTGCATTGTTAAAAAAATGTTTTGACTAAATTGCATTAATTAGTGTAATAGAGAAAGTAATGTGAGTGTTTCACAACAATTTCTTTTCTCTTGACATTAGTAAAACCGGAAGTCGTGCTAGGTGAAGACACAATTGGTATACATCGCAACACTATCCTATTACAGTCTCGTCAGAGAAATTTAACTGCAATTAAATAAGAATCAGTGAATTAATTAATTACAAAGTCTCTTTCTCCTCCTCCCCTCCTATCCATTTAGAAATGTTGAAATAGTTATAAAAGAAGTTTATTGAATTTGACAAAGTAATGTAGAGTGTTGTATAGCAATGTGTTCTATACTTATATATATATATATATATGAAAAATACAAAACTAATTTGAATTTTTTATATGTTGAGCTGGTGATGTCAATGAAAGGAAACTTTTCTTTTCTTTCAAAACCATCATTTTCCTTCAACAGAGCAAAAACTTTTCCTGACATACAAAAGTAATTCAAGTTTTTAGTATTAATAAACTTAACTAGGTTTAAGTCCCCCCTTCTGTATCTCAGTGGTGAGGTACTTAACGGAGATGAAAAGTTCTTTCAGCCCACTTGTTTAATTAATAGACTGAACCAACCAAAAAAAAAAGTAAAAAGATGGGAGAACCTAAGAAAATGTTTCCCAGTTCTAAACGAGAAATTTTCTTAGATTCTAATGTCTCACGTTTTCCAGAATCTCTATAAAATAAATCTTCCCGGAAAAATTTGTACAAATAAAAGTGATTGGCCATTATCAAGTTTCATTCATTGGAGATTAAAAATCGTTCACAGTAAATTCAGGTTCTCCTAGTTGACACATTTTAAACAAAAAAATTCATATCAGTTACCTACACGGAGCATTAACTTTGAGCTTCTTGTATTTTTTCTTACTTTTACTCATAGTTACAGGTTTCACCGGAAATACATCTTTTAAGGCAATCTGAGTGCGAAAAAGAATGATTTTAGCGAGATATCACAGAAAGCTGAAACTTTGGTATTCCAGTTTAGGTATACCAAAGTTTAGGTATTCCAGCGCATCTGACACAAAAGTTTCGGACAAAAATTATCAATTGGAAGTGCGACGTTACTAAATACTTTACAGAATGGATTTTTTCACTTTTTATGATTTTCTGGAAAATGGCTCCAAGGATTTTCTTCAAACTAAACATGTAAAGAGCTACAAATTTCATTTGAAATATTTCTCAAGAAAACTGCATTTAAGGTAGGTTTTGAGGGAGAGATGGGATCAGGCTTTCCTCTATAGTACTACGAGGAAATTTTAAATTGATTATACGATTCTATTATCTGTATAATATTAAATAGAATTAATTATCTGGTATTTTATCCGTCGTAGCATGCATATTTATGTTGTGTGCTACGACGGATAAAATACCAGATGTTATCCAGCATTGCGGATCCATCCACATATTCAAGAATTAATTATGTTGCAAAAATTTCTTGAGTTTGAAGGAAATCTATTGACCGGAAGTGAGTTTGTACTGAACAGTTTTTTCAGTTTCCTGTGATTTCCATAAAAACACCGACGGGTTTCATTGAACTCTATTACTTTCTCCTACTCCTAATTAGAGGAAGTATTATAATCGTGTAAAATTTTCGGTATCAGGTTTCACCAAAAATACACGTTTTGAGGTCCCCGGAGGCCATAAAAGTAGTTTTTAAAAAATAGTGTTATTTATGAATGTATGTGAACAATATGGCTCAAAAACAAAATATCGCGGAAGTTCGAACTTGGTGCTCCGTTCAGGTATCACAAAAAGATCCCAACAGTAAGATATATGTCAAAATAATATGTTAGAAATAACTTGATTTTTGCATTTTTGTTATAAAAACTTTTTATTGCACAATTTCATAATTTACAAAATACCTACGGAGGGAAAATTAGTAAAAAAATTCTAAGCGGTTTTTTTTTCATAGAAATAATTAGATATAAATAATTAGCCAATCACTCTGTAGAAGTAAAGGTGTGAAATGTGGGCGTGGTCCACATGGTAATTCTAAATTTCTGATAGGCACCCACATTTCACACCTTCTGTTCAACACTGTGATTGGTTAATTAATATAGCTAATTATTTCTTTGCAAAAAAACTTTAGAATTTTTTTCTAATTTTCCCTTAGGTATTTTCTTAGGTATTTTGTAAATTATCAAATTGTGGAATAAATTTTTTTTTTTTAAATGCAAAAAATCAAGTAATTTTTAACATAATATTTACTGTTTTATATAATTATTGTGAGCTATAAAGAAAAAATTAAGGATTTTCATTCCATTGTTGAAAATGAAAGCAAAAGAGAATTAGGCAAAAATGCAAGATCCGCCATTTCGTATTTGGCCGTTTGTACTAATGGAACAGAATAAAATTGATGTTAAATACCCAGAAAGTTTTCCCCAAAGAATTCATACTATTCAGTTAAAAACCTAGTCCTGGAGTTTTTCATTGTAGTGTCCTTAACTTTATGTAGGTATGTATATGTGGCGCTTTCCAAGAGGACTAAACACGGAAATCTACGCATGATTAATTCAATCAAAATTGTAGTTTCTCGTAACATCGTAAACAAAGGAATCGAACTAACTATTAGTGTAATTAAACAAATAAATTGTAATAAGAAGAAACGTTATATATTAGAGTTCGATAAACTAGAGATTATGTAACTATGTAAATCGCAATAAGAGAAAATCGAGTATTTCACACTAGATTTTTTTTGTTTCAAAATGTTGGACACCCAGCGAGATTCGAATCTATCAAATACGAGCTTTCATTTTCAACAATGGAATGAAAATCCTTAATTTTTTCTTTATAGCTCACAATAATTATATAAAACAGTAAATATTATGTTAAAAATTACTTGATTTTTTGCATTTAAAAAAAAAAAATCCAGCGAGATTCGAATCTATCAAATTCTATGCGGGGGGGGGGGGAATTCAATTATATAGTGGAATAGAAAATTCCCACTTTTATTTATATGAACTTAATAATGTAATAAAAAATAATAAAACAAACATTAAATATTTTATTATTACTGTTGGTTCATTATATATATATAATAATTGAGTATATATATATATATATATAAACCAGGAAATGGAACGATACTCTTGAGATATATGAAGGGAAAGCCTGTGGAAAACTGGGATAAGCCGGGGAGTAAGGGGGGGTCAGTGTGGCGGAGAGCGCGGACCACTTTTCTTAATCTTCTTATTGGAAAACTTTCAAGTAAGAAGAAGTTTTCTTCTTGTTGCTGCTTCCCCCCACCACCACCACGCAACCGTCGGCTTATACTGCCGGAGCGTTATAACCATGTATACTACTTCTTCTTGCCAGCAAGGGAAGGCTTCAGCGGAGTTGCTCATCTTACTTATAAATTCAATTTTCTTTTTTATTTCGTTGGAAGGAAGGATACATGGAGAATGATGATGAAAAACATGCAGAACTGAGGAGAAGAGTATGGGGGTGATGTATGGGGGGAGTTATGACTTACCCTATCTGTAATAATTATGATTACAGATTGTCTTTTTTGTTGTCTGCAAATATTTTGAGGCTGGTTCTAGTAAAATTTAATGAAAACATGGGCCCTCACTCACAAAGTACATTTTCCATCACATGTGCTTAACAAACTATTTTTCTGAACAACATTTTATCTTTTAATTTCATTTTTGACCCATAACGAAACAACTCACACGACTTCCTCCTACTGCAGTTTACCGAATTATAAATGACAAATTCTCTTCAAACTTAATTATAATGTTTGTTAGTCTTCAGTTTTGTATCAGTTGGAAGAATCTAAATTTAATAAAATGACTTTTTCGAGGAATGCATAACACCCAAACTTCTTGAAATCAATTTTATAGAGAAAAAAGTTCCAAACAGAAGTGATAGGTCTCCGTATGCTCTCTGTGCCAATTGAAAGAAATCCGTCGGTGGTTTTATGCTGAAAAACGCAGAAAAATGAAAGATCTATTCATAAAAATGCTTTTCTCGTCAACCCATTTTCTTCAAACTAGGAATTTGGCCACATATTCAATTTTAATTCATATTATTTAGATAAAAGGATTGTATATAAAAGTGAAATAGCAGTTTATAAAAACATAACCTCAATCCTCCACCAAAAACCATCTTGTATGAATTTTCCCAGAGAAATGTTTCAAATAAAGACTGTAGCTCTGAATATATGTAATTGATATATCAAGTTTAAAGTTTACCAAGTTAATCGTTGAAGCCATTTCCTAGAAAATCGCAAAAATGTGAAAAAACATTCATAAACAATGTGGTACTTCCTGACAAACAATTTATGCTCAGGTCCCATAGTGAGCATGTGCAACGGAAACCTGTGTAGGTTTTATCAGAAAGAAGAAGAAACAGCATTGCACGCACTGTGTCAGTGTGAAGGGTTCGTGGGGCTGAAATTTCTTATCTATGATCATAGAATGTGACGCCTGCAAGCATCGCCCAAGAGTCGCTCTCAGAACTCCTTACTCTAATAAAATTGACAGGACTTGTAGGGCGCTCTGACTGGTGGGTGCTCTTAAGGATCACACAGGAGTCTCTCTCCAGACTCCAAAGTAGAATGTAGAGGGCACTCTTGTGGGTGGCACAATAGACTCAATCGAGTGGTCGTAGGCTTCCCATCCCCCAAATAATCTAAACTCTATATAGGTGGTTCAGCCATACACTGTACTGGGGTGGTACCTTTAGAAAGCTTGATGTTACTGTTCCCCCAGAATTCTGCAAAACATAAAATTTCCTGGCTAATTGCTTTAAATAAAAATAATATGCATTTATCTGTATAGACTGTATGCGAACTTTAAAAGAAAATTTTTGAAGCAGTTTTCGAGAAAATCGTGAAAAACTGAAGAAAAAAATCAGTAAAGTCGCAGTTGCGGTTAATTGGTTTTTGTGACCAAAACCTTGTTGATGGTATCTAACCGATATATCAGATTTGAGCTTCCTGGGGTTTTTCGTTTGTGAGATATTTTAGCGCGCGCACAAAAAACACACCGAAGAGAAACAGAGAAAGAAAATGACAGAGCCAGAGAGATATGGGGGCGGGCAAAGTGAGACAGAGGAGATTTGTCCAAAAAGTATCAGTAAATTTTTCCTCCTCAAAACATGTATTTTCCGGTAAAAAGTAGGACCATTTCCTGTTTGATTTATTTTACGAGGTCATCTGTTTACGAGAAAATGTTTTTAACGAATAGTGTGTGGGTGTATGTTTGTGTGTAATAAAATATCATTAAAATAAAAAAAAGTCACTGAACGCTGAAACTTGATATCCCGCTTTCATATTTCATTACCGCATCTGATACAAACATTCGGTCGAAACTAACGACTTGAGAGCGACTTTACTAAATCTTTTTTTCGGATCATACGCAATTTTCTGCCTTTTTTTCCACTTTTTCTGAAGATTTTGCTAAAAGTTGCTGTAGACAGACACTACATAATGTTCATGTTTACATATAATACAACATATGCAAACTCATACTGCCTTGCCATTTTGGAAAAACGTTTCGGAAGAGCTTTATTTCAGTAAATTCGTACATATTCATTCTGTATTTTTATTGGTCACGAAGTATTCCCTATTTCATTTGGTACAAATTTAATTTTATTAATAAAAACTAATGTTAACATTTTCTTAGAAGATAAACACTGTTTTCCCTTACTAAAAAGCTGGAGCATTATATTTTTAATGCTCCCTTATTCCTGTCCCTTATACGAGTATCTCATTATATGTTTCTCCCTTGTTGCTGTTTAGTACGTATTTTTCAACAAAGTTAGAAAAATGATATCAAATTTTTCTTTGTGCTGTAGCCTCTCCTTGAAAGAAAAGTATTGATCAAGGTAGAACGGATAGTTAACAATATGGAACGACTGTATATGAAGCGGGGAAAAATCAAGCACAAGGGACTTAATAGTAACAGTGAGAAGTGAGGAGTTGACAGTTTGACTGGCATACCAGTTCGCACTTGGACACATACTGGCTCACTGCGCGTATACTTCAAGTCAGTCACTCTTACTTTCTCACACTCACACACACAGCCACTCACAACACACACACATATATATATATATATTCTCTCTCTCTCTCTCCCTTTTCTAGTGAGAAAACTACAATCAATTTTCTTTGCTAGTGAGAAAAAGTGTTACACACAAAGCTCCCTCCTCTCCACCGACTTTCCCACACTCAAAATCTAAAAGAGTTTCTCAAACACTAACACGGCTTACACTTACAGCATTATTAACAATAATTCTACTCGATAAACCTTCTTTGAAACTGCAATGTTTAATGAACATTATAGATGGTTTTATAAATAAAGATGATAGGCATTGTACTTGTTTACCTGAATATGATTACATAGTATGGCCGGTACCTCAGACTTCAACGTGATTATAATTAATTAATTATTTTTTATAATTAATTAGTAATTGTAATTAAAAGCTGCATAAAAAATGTAAATTATAAACAAGAAATGATGCAAATTCTAGTCAAAAAATTACTTTTGTTTACTTAAGAAAATGTTTACTTTCATGTTTTGCAATATTTCTGTTTACTTAAAGCTACACATATGTAAACTATATATTTACATATTCTTCCTATCTTTAAACAACAGTTTACTTACAAACTTTAATGGTTTTAATAAAAAATATATATATATATAAACAGTGCATATAGAACATTTTATTATCCCCGTTAGTTGGGAATAATATGTATTGAGGTTATTCGGTCTGGCAACAGTGCAAATCCGGCGTGGGTAGTTGGGGAAGAGAAAACAGTGCAACTAAACTCGACCGGGAATAGGACAACATGATGTTTGTTAGAAAGGAAAGTTCGAGGGGGGAGACGCGAAAAAACCCTGGAAGACAGAATTAAATTTGGTGTGAAATGCCCATACATACACCTTTATACTTAATCTTACTCCCAGCAAACAGGAAGTATTGCGATCGGGTCAAATTTTCCAAATTGAGTTTTTACCGGAAAATTCATATTTTGAGGTCCACTGAGTACGAAAAAAATATTTTCAGCGAAAATGTGTGTGTGTGTGTGTGTGTGTCTTTGAATAAAAAATCTCAAAAACGAAAAAACGCTGGAAACTCAAACTTAGTATTCCGTTCAGACTACCGTATATCTAACGGGCGGACAGTAGCGTTACGCTGCTCTGCTCAAATGTATCATTTTAGTACACGTGGGGGGATATTACTTGTATAATTGGAGCGGCCTTATGTGGAGCGCTCTATGTCAATTGTGCAAATTTAAATTTAAACTAACTAACTGTATAAGGGAAGGGATTAGCTCAGCGGTAATGCGGAGATCCCGGTTCGAATCCAGCATGCTACTCTTAGATTTTTTCTTCCTTGGAGCCTCTACAGCTCCTTGTCCAGTGATGGGCAAAGTAGTCTTTAGCTAGAGAACACTGCTCGGAGGCCGGCGGTGCATTAAGAAGCCTTGGGGGGGGGGAGCAATAGATCTTTATAGAATAGTCGCAGTGCACATCCTCTTTAAAAAAAACTGTATCTAGTATCCCTTAAAAATTAATTTTTTCAGAAAAATATTTCAAATAAAGATGATACGTTTCTATCTGTGCAGCAAGCATTCCAAATTTAAAGGAAATCGTTGTAAGTTTTCGAGAAAATTCCAAAAAACTCAAAAACGTATTCTGCAATATAGCGATTCCACTTGACCGATTTTTTCAAATTTGGAATTCTATCAGTGCTTCCAATGTATAAAATATTATGTAGGTGATAGAACCATATATTATATTAAAGTGGTGCTATAGAGGAAAGCATAACACTACTGTTCCCCCAGAACCCCCAAATAATCAATTTTCCCTGGAAAAAGTTTCGAATAAAAGTGATTGGTATTTATGTGTGTAGATAGTATCCGAAGTTTAGAGAAAATCGTTCAACCGTCGAGAAAATCTCGAAAAACTAAAAAAAAAAAAATAAACCATCAGTAAAGTCGCACTTCCGATTGATGGATTTATTCGAAATCTTCGATGTTGTGCACTATGGTGGCAGTGCCTAAATGGAGTACCAAGTTTGAGCTTCCTGCCACTTTTCGTTCTTCAGATATTCTGTTAAAACACACACGCACATACAGACCATTCGCTAAAAACATTTTATTCGTATTCAGGTGACCCCAAAACATGTATTTCCGGTCAAAACTCAACTTCAAAAATTTGGCACGATCGCAGTACTTCCTCTAACAATCTCTCAATCAATTTCGTACAAAAAGACCATTTCCTAATAAAACTTCCTCTTCTGGTAGTGAGGAAGGAAGGGGATTTTTTATGACAAAGTAAAGATCTATCTATTCCTTGTAGCAATAACTTAATTTTATTGTGGAGACAGAGTGCAATGTAAGAACACTAACATTTTTATCAAGACGAGAAGCCCCAGTGAGGGTCGGTACAGGTTTCTAGTCCATGGGGACATTTTGACCTGAGGAGGTCACATGTGTATGCTTTTTCAATAGGATACTTCTATTGTGGATTTATACGATTTGGTGTGTGTGTGTGTGTGTGTGTAACAAGAATAGCACCTCAGTTACCCTCTCGTCTGGCTTATGATCCCATTGTGACATTGCAATACTTGTTCCATCCAATCCAAAAGTTTATAACACGTCCTACAGGAGTGCTGCCATCTATTTTTCGAGTAAGTCTTTTTTAACCATTGTATTTATTTACTAGTTGTTGAAACATTTGTTGATTATTATTATTACTTATTTATTAGTTTCTCTTTTCTTACTCCTAGTACAGAAAGTACTGCGATCGGGTCAGATTTTTGAAATTTAGGTTTATCACTGGAAATACATATATTAAGGTCGAAAAAAATATTTGAATGGTTGAGCAAAGTCCATCAACCGGAAATCTGACTTCACTCAACGTTTTACCCAACGTGATTTTCTTTAAATTTTTGTATCTTCAACATTTAAATCTCAACATGTAAATATCTATCTCCAATTTTCCCGGGAAAATTGATTTTTTGTGACAGTTCTTAGGGGAACTGTAGCGCTTAGCTTTTCTGTAAAGTACCAGTTCAGTAAAATGTACAGTTATATAATATTAATATACGTTAGAAGCATTGCTAGAATTCCAAATTTGAAGAAAATCGGTTAACCGGAAGTGTGCAACTTAACGGGAATAGGATTTTTGAGATTTTTTGGAATTTTCTCGTTAAGGAGTATTGTAATTTTCTTTATACTTGCAATACTAACAGCACAAATAATACTTACTAACAGCACACATCATACTAACAGCACACATCATACTAACAGCATACATCATACTTACTAACAGCACACATCATACTAACAGCACACATAATACTTACTAACAGCACACATCATACTAACAGCACACACCATACTAACAGCACACATAATACTTACTAACAGCACACATCATACTAACAGCACACATCATACTAACAGCACACACCATACTAACAGCATACATCATACTTACTAACAGCACACATCATACTAACAGCACACATAATACTTACTAACAGCACACATCATACTAACAGCACACACCATACTAACAGCACACATAATACTTACTAACAGCACACATCATACTAACAGCACACATCATACTAACAGCATACATCATACTAACAGCACACATAATTCCAAAAAAAATAATTTAGGTAGTTTTGGGGATTTTATGGTGTTAAATTTCAAATGTTCAGTGAGTATGTTCAGTGTTATTGGGCTTTCTTCTGGACTTCAATGTAATCACACCTCTATCTGCCTTTATTCTCGAGTCCCCCACCACCACCAGGACAAATGAGTAAAATTTGAATTTAAAGAAAATTATATTGTTGTATGTTGTATGATTTTGTTTGTATGTAATGCAAGGCCAACGGCAATGTTTAGTACGTATTTAGCTAATTCAAAGAAAATAGTTTGCACTATTTTAGAGCAATCAATAAAAAAAAACTTTCGGAGGTGGGCCTAATCCATTTCTTTTTCAAATTAAGAATTTTGATAAACAATATAATATAAATGGCGGAAATATATGAAATAACTCTTAAGTGGATAATCTAACCTCTTCCTGCAAGAGGTTAGATAAAATAAAGTGATTTTTTTCATCATTTTTACATCTCTTATTGTGAGATTGAGATTACAGTAAACAAATAATAATAACATAAAAACACTTTTCAAATAAACCAAATGATAATAAAGAACAAGAATACATTTAAGAATTGGACGTACACACTCTAGCGGTGAAAACACATAAATCTTAAAAAAATAACCCGCTCGCTCGCAACTTCTCCCTTCTTTCAATGTGCTGCAATATTATGTACGTGTGTTTGTGTATGTATGGGGTTAGGGCGCCAAAAACATCTTAGTATTTTCACCTTCAGTAGTGTGTTACCATCACAAGAAAACATTCAGAAATATAAGAGAAAACTTTTGCGAATTTATTTTGTTTTGAATATATAAATTTTAAATATTGTTCTGACGTAGTTTATTATGATTTCTCTCTGTTTGTCTGTCACTTAGCAATCTGCAAAAAGAAATTATCGGGAAAGTTACATTTCTTTCGACATCTCTATAGTTTATTTAAGATGTTTAATTTCAATATTAATAAAAATCTGGTGTGAAACACTGACAGGCTTCCCCCCCTTATAGCAATTTTAATAGTTATTATTGGCAAATTCACTACAAACTCAAAATTTTTACTAAATTTGAACTGGCTTCAATATTATATGAGGAAGATCCTAAACTAAAAGCTAAAGGACTTGACTGAAGCCATCTCCACAGAACCCACCTAAAATCTACTTGTGGAATATTTACTGGGAATTATTCCACTTGCTAAAGATTGGGATTCAGGTGGACGGGGTAATAAGAATAAGTTCCGAACTTTTCTTTTGAAATGTACATTTATTTCCGTCACTACACGTAAATTACAGTGATAACCCGATTCCTGGTCTCAGCGGGCAATGTTGATGTGCAACGCACTGGTAATGGCCTGGATAGTGATGTAGATCACATGTAAATCCTAGGTACTGGCGTCTGAAGCTATGGATGCGAGAACAAGCCCTACGATCCAGCTTCTACTCAACTTCTACTCAATGGAGGACCAGCTCTAAACAAGTAATAGAGCAATGTTAATAAAAGAAAATACACCTTTATGAATCACTACCAAAAAATAATGGATTTAAAATGCCACAATGTCTTGTAATAAGTTGAACAGCTCCAATTAAGGATCATATGATAAAGTTATACACCCTTGAAATAGGTGCTGGCAGAAGTTAATGTAGCACATGCAAAAAGGAGTTTCGTTAACCAAAAGAAACCTGGATGTGAAGATTCCCAGTGCACTAAAAGTGAAATAAAGTACTGTCTCTGACTGGCCACACTGTTGAGCAAGATTGTGTTATTCAGCTATTAAATTCAACTGGTACTAGTTCCTTAAATGAATTAATATGACATTAAATAATGAATCACACTGCACTTGAAGTTGTCAATGATGCAAATTGGATCGTTCCAATTGAGTTGATGATTGCAAGCAATATTGTAAAATGCTTCTTTAAGGTTGCCAAGTCCTCAGCTAGTGAAGCAAGAATGTTAAAGTAGATATTGGCAATAATAATAACAATAATTACAGAAAATTAGGATGGAAAAGGACCAAATAACTGTTCTTACCACCAGCCTTGGCGTTCCAACCTGATCAAGAATTAATTGCGAAGTGATTAATTGCGACTTCAATAACCCCTCTTGAAGGTGCAAAGTGACGAGATGTCTTCAATAAAATTAGATTCAGTTGTAAGAATTAGCTACTTGGAGCTGAAATAAAGTTGAGTTCCGATTTAAGAAACATGTGCTGTAGTATACAAGCTGGCGTCAGTGACCGGGTGCAAAAAAAGCAACTCCACGCGGAGGAACCACGTTCGAGTTCAGCTGTGTTACCCTTAGATTTTTTTCTTCCTAGGAGCCTCTACAGCTCACTCTCCGGTGATGGACAGTACTGTCTGTAACGAGAGAACACTGTCCGGAGGCCGGCAGTGCACTGAGAAGGCTCCGGGCTCCAATGACCATAGATGTTGACCTTAAAAAAAAACAAAAAAACTAGTACAGTTAGCCTTGGCTTTAGTTTGAAACAGAACTAAAAACCCCTGTAAGTGCAAGCAGCGCTTACTAAATCAGATATGTTAGACAACTTGATCCTTTAATCAATGCAGTAATTGTGCAATAGCATGAATTTTCATATAAATAGAATTCTAAGAAATACGACTAGATCAACCGTGTGACCCGTCAGATTTCAAACACAGTAAAGGGAGGCTACCACAACTAATTGTCCCCTCTATTATCAATTCGCGTAGAAATACGCGACACTACTTCGAAAAAATATTTCACACAAGAGGTACATGTGTATCGATTGTATACCAAGTTCTAGGCAATTCGCATTATCGAGAAGTTGTTGCTTTGTTTTATATGTATAATTGAGATGCACAGTTTAAAGAAAATCGTGGGAATTGTTTTCTAGAAAATCGCATAAAGTAAAAGATCCATTCGGTAAAGTGGTACTTCCGGTTGACCGTTTTGACCAGAACCTTATTGTCAGGCCCAGTGAAGCACTTAAATGACGTAACAAGTTAAATGAACTTTCTACAAGTTTCTTTTCTGACTACACTCACACACAAATTTATAAAAAACCATTCTTTCGAACTCAGTTTCTTCATATCAGATGGGATGAAAGTACGTAAACAGAATAGCTATGATTTATTTAATTCAGATTCTCAAAGACACACTTAGACCGAAAGGAAAAATATTATTTTGTACTGTTGTACTCGAACAACTTCAAAGTTTGTATTGTTACGACTTCAAAACATGTGTTTCCTTGTAACCCCTGTATATATTTTGATAAGCTGTTGACCTAAGGGTACTAAAGACGAATAGTTCGCGAAAGTTTCTAGCACTTAAGATGGTGGACTTTGGAGTGCAGCTAGGTGATTTTGAGAAAGCAGCATTCTTTGGGAATACCGGAGTAGGCCGAAGGTTAAAAGTAAATACACTACATATCAGGAAGCGAGGAAGTTTCTGCGTAAGGTCAAGTGAGAAGAAAGCCGACCAGGGAAAAGTAGAGTATGAGAGCGTCGTCCGCAAGTCACCTGGGAGCAATAAATTCGGGAGCTACTTCATTAGTGATATATCAATATATATATTTATTTCTAGATAAAACTTTTAATAAATATCAATAATAGATAAGTTGCAAGATTAATATACTACCGAGGAAAATTAATATTTTATCCGATCTGTTAGCCCCTCTTTTTCTGTTATCCAAACAGCTGGTATGAACCGTAACATACGTGTGTATGTACTGTACAGTACCTAGAATCCCTTTTTTCTTATTGCATTTTGTCTTTACGGCTTTCATTTATTTTATTAGGAAGGCAGTGAGGGTTTTTATTGTAGTCCTCTGTTTATATTACTCTTCATACTGTCCCATGTATATATCCTTCTTAGCCAATTTTGAGCAGATAATACAAGAGAACCTTGTTTTTATTGCTCTCATACGATTTGTGTCACTAGTCCAGGAATGTACAAAAGCAGCCATTAAAGATTTTTCGGGTCGAAGTAGGATTTGGCTTTGTAGCTACCCCCTCCAGCTATCTATATTTATTTAGTATCATAAACATAGTCCAGGGAACTACAAACACTTCTTTCCCATGAAATAATCGAAAGATGATGTAGAAGTGTAAAGAAGAATAATATTACTTTAATAAAGTTAATCACTATTAATGATGATAACCAATCAATCTTCTAACTATAAACCCTTTAAGGAAAAGTTTCGTAACTTTCTAGAAAAGGTAGTAAAAGAGTGTGTGTGTGTGTGTGTGTGTGTGTGTGTGTGTGTGTGTGTGAAGTATGAGATGGAGTAACTAGAAACAGTTCAGAACTAAATATATATCATACCTTCCAAACTTTGCGGAGAAGCTTTATCTAAAGCTCTGGCCATTGGTACACTCTGTAGATGTTAGGCTTTCAACAACTGCCAAACTCAATTCTTCCTTCCTAAAAGCTTAAGTTGTTTGGAGGTGACATTCTCTGTGTGTGTGTGTGTGTGTGTGTGTGTGTGTGTCTGTGTGTGTGTGTTTGTTATGAGAGAAAGGATGGGCGCGAAAATACCATGCCCAGGTAAGTATCTAAAGGAAGTACTGATTGTGAGAAGTGATAACGAACCTTTCCAAAATCTTCTGGCAAGTAGGAAATGGTACTTCGCTGTTGATAAACTGATAACGGCTAACTTTAAACAGTAAACTCTAAAATTTATCTAAGTAAACAAATACTTCAGTTGAGAAGTTATAATCTTTCAGATATTGTTAATAATTAATTGCATTAATTTTTTGGTAAAATTGGCTGTTTGGAGGGTGCTGTTGAATATAAACAACACTAACTTACATCTCTAACCAAATTCCTTGCTTTCATCTTATGGTAAACCATAATTTGTATTGGCTAAAGAGGAATTAACCGCCTGTTTGGTGATTCTCCAAATAAGTCATCTACTGTCATACATTGCAGCGGAGATCGCGTAGATGAGTACAGCAACATACAGTGCAGATGAGTACAGAAACCTACATCATAGAGGTTTGTCAGGCGCCATTCTCCCACTGTTAGAACTAAGCCTCTATATGCCATCCAGGATGTCACAAGGACTCGCCACCATCCTGTTACCATTCCTCCCAACACGATACCCAAGAGGAAAGTTAAGGCACACCTTTCTACAACCCCTACCAAGTTAGAGAAGGAGTATTAAAGAAATAATTTGGACGGAATAATAGGAAAGCTTCTCAACCGCTTAAATCAGTCTTTAACAAGTCTTCAACCGTTTTTCAGCTAGTAATAAACATAACAGTGAAATGTACAGTGTGAGTGAGTCTATATAATCATAAATGATCTAGTGTCTGCCTGTAGGTTATGCTAAAACCATACTATCAGTCGTGTAGTCAGGCTGGAATTCCTGACTATAGTTCAAGAACGCAGAAGAATTGGGGGCTGATATCCTATGGATCCCAGTTCATAACCAAACCTGCAGACATATTCACGACAAAATCAACATAAATTTAGGCCGCAGACAGTTAATAGTTTCTCTATTGAAATTTCACGCTTTCATAAAACCATGAAACGATAAAAAATGTATTAATAGTCGATTCTACAAAAAAAAATATTGATGTAAACTTATTTTTATATAGGGCGACTCCTATAAAGTTTTCAGTCGTTTAACCTTCCTCTAACCCTCCTTTAACCTTCAATCTATCGGATATTAATGTCATGTTTCTTTTATTATTTATTTATATTTTTTGCGATTCTATTTTATCCGCTTCGATTTATTGGAAACAATAACTAATCCCAGCTCTAAAACTCCAATTTGATCGTGGAAAAAGAAATCAAGCAAAGTAATAATAGTGAGTTGCCGCGCAGGTTTTATGGGCAGAAATATTTTATTTTTTATCGCTTCATAAAGATAGTGTGGATTGCCAGGATGGCAGTATAATGTGTCTCGAATAAAGTTTTAAAAAACTATCACTAGGAAAAACTTATTGATGAGAGAAACACATCAGCGTCGGGTCCTAGAATTTGAGAGCCCCTAACAAAGAGTATACATTCCACTTAGCTCAGTCTGGATCCTGGTCCTTTAATCTCGGCCTCTTCTTCAGGAAATTTGACATCCCTGTCATCTCTGTGGCTCAAAAAGCCAAAAACAAGAACACAACTTATACCGACGCTCATAAATACTTGCCAACATATTGAGCCTGCAGAAACATTACTATGGACCATTACTTGGGTTTATCATACCAATACAGGCAAACAGTACTCACCAATGCAGGCAGTGCAACTTTACTTACCATGACAACTTTAAATGAAGGGTGAACAATAAACCTTACCAATCTTCGTTTTCGCTCTTCCAACACTGGATGGGACGTTTCTGTACAATAAACAAGGTTTCTTTAATAGATTCTTTTGCTACTTTTTTTTTTTCTCCTTCAATAATTTATTTGTACAATATATACAATAAACAAATGTGATAAATGATTACAAAACATGATTTACATGGGAAGAAAATACCCAGTGGTATTACTTCAAGGCTGTGGAGTTAATTTAAAACGTCACGGGGCCACTGACGCTTCAGGCGTCGAGAAGGATTATCAGGTAAGGTTTGACTAGCAAGTTGCTGAACCAAAGGATTATGATGATGGGTCAGGGAGTTATGGAATCTTTGATAGCGGGATTTAATTAGGTCGGACACATATGGAATGGGTAGGTCATTATGTAAGGTTTTATTGGAGACATAATAAGGAGCATTGGTGATTTTTCGTAGGATTTTGGATTGTAAGGATTGGATACGGTAAACGTTGGAATGCTTAGTGGATCTCCATACCTCTAGTCCGTAAGTCCATATTGGTCGTAGTAAAGTTTTGTATATTGTGAGCTTATTTTTTAAAGTAAGTTTGGACCGTTTGTCTAAGAGTCTTGAAAGGATAAGAAATCGTCTATTGGTTTCAGTCCTTTTCAGTCTGGTATGGGGGTTCCAGACATATAGTCTTTTGTCTATATATAACCCAAGATAGCGTACTCTATCAGCAGTAGGTAGGAAGGTGTTATTTAATTTAACACCAGGACAGAGGGAGTGACGAAGTGTAAACGTAGTGTGAATACATTTCTTTTCATTAACTTTTATCTTCCATTTTTTGCACCACTCTTCTATTAAGGAAAGATGATCTTGAAGATGACTGGAGGCAAAAGTAGGTTCGGTATGGGAGGAAAGAATAGCAGTATCATCAGCGAAGGTTGATGTTACTGTATTAGGGTGTAGGGGAAGGTCAGCCGTGTATATTGTGTATAAAATTGGACCTAGGATACTACCTTGCGGTACTCCAGCTTTCACAGGGAAATAAGGAGAAAAGGAAGAACCCTGAGAGACTTGGCAAAACCGATCGCTCAGGTATGATTTAAGAATAAGGAAATAGGTATATGGTAGGATGCTTTTGAGTTTCCACAGCAGTCCAGGGTGCCAAACCTTGTCGAAAGCCTGAGAGACATCAAGGAAGGCCCCTGTACAGTACTGTTTCTTCTCAAAGGAGGATGCTGCGGCGTCTACAACATGATGAACTTGTTGTATAGTGAAGTGCAATTGCCTGAAACCAAACTGATGGTCGGGAAGGGTTTTTGAAGATTCTAGGATAGGAATTATGCGTTTAAGTAAGAGCTTTTCTAGGATTTTGGACATTACTGGAAGTAGACATATTGGCCGGCAGGAGCGGGGATCATGCAATGGTTTTCTGGGTTTGGGGATCATCTTTATAATAGAGAATTTCCACAATGTAGGAAAATAATTAGTTCTTAGAACGGAATTATATATGTAAGTTAAAAATAGTAGAGCACGTCTTGACAGTTGTCTGAGTATATTAGTAGTTATTAAGTCAAATCCAGGGGTTTTACGGGAAGGTAGACTTTTAATAATATATTTTACATCGGAAGGACTAAATGCTTTAGGCGGAAGGGAAAGTTGTAAGGGATAATCAAGTTCCTGTAATACTTTGGTGTCATGTTCGTTGTCAGTTATGTCAGAGTTGGGACAGAATACTGAGGAAAGATAAGAGGAAAAGAGCTCTGCTTTGTCATCATCGGATTTAGCCCAAGAGAAGTCTTCATTACGAAGAGGAGGGGAAATATTTTTATATGATAGGATTCTACGAGTGCAAAACTAGAGAGACTTGTTGGTTGCAGTGAGTGTTGAGGTATATTCTTTATGTAAGTCGGCGCGCAGTTGTCGAAGTTTTGATTTCAGTAATAGCGTCAGTTTGTTAAATCGTCTTTTATCTGTGGGATACCTACTTCTTTGCCATAGCGCTCTGGCTCTTCGCTTCTCAGTTATGAGACTGCGAATATCAGGGGATAAATATTGTTGAGGCTTTCTAACTTTAGGATTAATCTGACGAGTTGAGAGCTAGATTGCTTTTTGAATGGTCTTGGTCAAAAAATGTACAGCGTTGTCAACGTCATCATTGGTTTTTAGAGGAGTGTGTAAGTCGATTTCGTTGTCCATTATGCTCCTGAAGTTGTCCCAGTCGATTAGTCCATTTATTAGAGAGTGGTATTTAGGTTTGTAGAGAGGTTGGGAATTGATAACAAGGGGAACTGGATTATGGTCTGAGAGTAAGTCATGTAAGGTAGAAATATCTGTACTTGTGGGGCAAAGGCGGGATGTTACAAAGAAGCCGAGTAAGTCAGGTTGTTTGAAAGGAGAGGTTGGCCAATATGTAAAATCAGGAGGAGATATGCAATGTTAGTGTGAATTAGTTAGGACATTGAGGAGGACACTTCCGCGGGGATTAGGTACTCTGCAACCCCACTGGGGGTGTTTCGCATTGTAATCGCCGCCAGCAATAAATACAGGACCTAAGGACTGGAATAAGGAATGGAATTGTTCATTGGTAACATGTTTATTAGGAGGGCAATATACAGCTGCTATTGTAATTTGAAAAGGATTGGAGTTAAGAGACACTGAAGTGTACATCAAGGAGTCACTAGAGGTATTAGGATTAAGGAAGTGGTGGAGGGTCTTACGAATAATAACACCAGTACCACCATGGGCTCTGTTGTCAGGGTGATCAGTTCTGTAGATGAGGAAGTCCTTTATAGAAAAGAAAGAAGTAGTAGTAAAGTGATTTCTGTAATGAGTGCTACGTCAATCCGTTTGTCGTGCAACAGTATTTCTAGTTCATTCCTGTGGGCTGTCAATCCATTAGCATTCCAAAGAAGGATTACAAGGGAACTCAGAGGATTATTTAACGGCATAGTTTAGGCAACAGCTCAGTGACAACAGTGGTTAAGAGTGTGATTAGTGGATTAATAAGTGATTTGAAATCAGTAAGGAAGGAAGAAATTTAAATTTTGCTACTTTAATGATTAAAAGAGGATCATATCATAAGTAAAGAGACGAAGAACTCTAAATCAAAGAATAACCGATATAAGAGTAACATTTTCAGTATCATAAGTTGGCATTCCTGCCACCAGTTTAAAACATCTCTTTAACGACACTGTTTCAGTAAAAAAACTCTATAACAACGGCGACAATTTTCTATTCAACAATAGCAATCTTCTAGAAACCTCCACTTTAGAAGAAGGAGTTCAGTGATACGATTTCTGTTTTTGCGGGAGTGAAACTGTCAGACATTTAATCACGAATGCTTAGCAAGCAATACGTTGTAAATTGTGTGAATCATGCGAACTTCTCCAGATATGTTGATCAAATCGAAAGTGGTCGAACAAGTGTGTGTGACTTGCAACATGGGGGACGGTCAAATTTTCAACTTCAAGAGTGTATTAGTTTACAATCCTTTTATAGAATCAATTATATTTTTATTATTTAGTCATGATCTTTCAATCTTTAATTGGTCATTATCAAATGTTTGAAACTGAATAAAATATATATAGTTGAAAAGTAGAAAAAATTGTTTACAAAAATGATTCTCTAAAAGTAGATTAAACATGCAATTAGGTATCTACAGACAATCAACAATGGATTATCACTTGGTTTACATAATTATTACTAAAGCAACAATTCATTTATTTATAATCTGTAAATTACATACAAAAATTAGAAATTATTTTATATATTACAAATTGGAATTATCCTAACCTCATTGTACTAACCACTATTATATTTATTTTATACAGTTTCAAAGATTTGAGAATGACCAATTAAAGACCGAAACGCCATGACTGAATAATAAAAAAATCAATTGAGACTGATAAAAGGAGTTAATACTATAACTAATTACCCTACAAGTCAAAACAGTTATCACATTTTCAATTCCATTACTCATTCTCTTTCGTATTGATTTAGAAGGAAGAAATTGCTGATACTCGTGTAAGTGTTAGCCCGCTTATTCTATTGTTCATAACTGAGGATCTGTCTCAAAACGTGTCCAAATTAACGGATCATGACAAAAAACAGACTTGGTGTTTTCCAGAGAACACAAACACCGTTATTTAAATGAAGACAAGAATAGTGATCTGGCAGGATACATGAACCAGTTATTGCGACCCTGAATCCAAGCCTTAAAGCATGGTCCTTAAAGCTATCCGATCTTTAGCGAGGAATGAATCACAGAGTACAGACAACACAAAGAGAGATGATTGAAAGTATGCGGAAGTGGAGCCTAAAAAATGATATGATTTGTAGTTGGCATTGGTTTTTTTCATTTTTACTCCAGGAAAAGCCCACAAATTGCGCAATCAATCTTGCAATTATTCAATAATGAGGCTGGGAACTTCCAACTTATGGCGTCAACTTCCATAGCAATGTAGAAATGATACTGGCTGGCACTTCATGACAAAGCATTTCTGCCGGCATTAAAAAAACCTAGTTGAGAGGTGGGGAAAGTTAGATAATATATTAGGGGAGGATTATGTCGAAAGAGGTTAATTACACATACATTTCATACATGCCACCTTAACATAATCAATATTTGTCACTTTACTTACTGAATGAACCTCTTAATTAATGTCACATCGATTTTGGAAGAGTAACTTACTTCAAGTGAGCTGCATTCTCAATGAGTAATTTTTTTTTTTTTTTTTTTTAAGGCGTCTCAACATCTGTGGTCGGAGCCTTCTCAGTGCACTGCCGGCCTCCGGACAGTGTTCTCCCGTTACAGACAACAGTGTCCATCACCGGACAGTGAGCTGTAGGGCTCCTAGGAAGAAAAAATCTAAGGGTAGCACAGCTGGATTCGAATCCGTGAACTCCGCGTTGCTAGTCCAGTGCGCTACCACTGAGCTAATCCCTTCCCAATGAGTAAATTAATATGTTGTTTGTTTCAAAATGGCATTTTCAAGAAAATCTTGTATTTATACTTCCAAAAAAAAAACCCATCGAAATGAACGAACACTCAATAAAGTTTCCAGCACAGCATATTGAAACTAAAACCCAGTATATTAAATCAAGTGTTGAACCACTTTAAAGAACTTGCCACATATTTACACATAAATTAAAAACAATGTTCAGCTAAAAAACTGGGAACGGAAAAAAGAAATCCCTGCCCCTACTAAAATAATTTCTCTTCGCAATAATGCCCCCCCCCCACCACCACTGGCTAAGTTTTTATAATTAATAATAATTTAGAAGTAGTTAATGTCAAAAAACTAAAGTTAGGGCCATTCATTTTACTAAATTCTCTGTAATGAAATAATGGTTTTACTTCCCCACTCCAAGTTATATTATAAACGGTGTTTTTGTAAAAAGAGATGATAGTGGTAAAAGTTGATAGACCAGAACTGAAGGGGGCCCTGCGGACAACATTTTCAACAAGAGATTGTTCTCAAATAAGTTTGGAGAAATGTTTCTAAATTTAAACTGTTGATTAATAGTAATGCTGTTATAATTTTCGACAAGTATAAACAAGTTATGGGCGTAGCGCAACCCAGGATTATACGATTTAAAGTTTAAATCTCTTTAATCGGATCATTCTAGAGAGAGAGAGACAAGCAGATTTAATTTAGCCCCATCTTTACCATTTTCTACTAAATCATTGTTTAATTGGGATGTTATTTAATGTACCATCCATTATTCAATGAACAATTTCAATTCCTCACTCCCCCCTCCAACAATATAAGTACCTCCATTTCTAATTTTCCATTATTAAACTTCCATTTAGGGAATATGGGAAACCTGCCTAATTTACAATTAATTTATCGTACCAAGTCCATTTTATCGTTTTAATCCACAAGATTCGCGTATATTGCGGTGTGGGTAGTTCGGGCTATTTTTATCCCAAACTCCCATGGCTCACTGCCTTCATCCGACCCACAAACTTCTCACCAGGGAGTGGGAGATTACTTTATTGAATTCCCGGGGACCGTCTCGGAGAACATCACAAACTTTTTACTGCTCCAAGTATTTCGATTGGCTCAAATTGTGGAAACAACATTTTCAAAAAATCTTGTGCATAAACTCAAACGACTTTCTTTTACTGCATTTATAAGCGACTTATACTGCATTTGTGGCAAATTTTTTTCGAACTTGCATATTTTTGTTCAGTTTTCCAAAATAGGTGGTGCAGTTACTTGAGTTGGTCGACAACCTTTCGCAGGGGTTTACTTGAATTTATTAAATTTTAGTCCGGAAGGCAGCCAATAACACTGAACTGTCCCAGAAAACATTTGAAATGTTGCACCATAAATTCTTCAAAATTTTTCCGGCAAAATGTTTCAAATAAAAATGATATGTTTATGTTGAGTGCAATTGGCATTCCAAGTATATAGAAAATCATTGGTTTTAACCGTTTTCGAGAAAATTCCAAATGTTTAGTTGACCTCAGGAGGTGGAGATATTGTTTATTGGTGTTTTGGACATGTAGCAACATGAATATAACTGTTTCCAGTTGCATCAGTCTCCAGCCAAAGCTTGTACTGCCACTGTCCCACATTCACCAGAACTCTGGCAAAATCATGTTTTCTGGAAAACGGTTCCACATAAACAAGAGGCAAATTTCAATTCTGTAAATTCGTATTTCCGATTAGTCGATTTTCTTCAAATTTGGAATTCTAGCAGATTTTTAATATATTGGAATATTATTATAGATCGACCAAAATATCTTGAACATCTTGAATGAATGCGTTAGAAGTGATGCACAGTCATAGCAAAGACATTACACGCGGTCAAGGATGGGAAGGTTGCTTGTTCATTTACTATTTTGGCGCGGTTCCTATTTACTATTCCTGCATGGTTTAATATATTTTATACTAAAAGTCTTTTTAAAGAAAGAAATGTCTTTTTGAAAACATTGCATTTTATCCAAGTACCTCCAGTATTATAACGTATTTTGAACGTTCATGTACTGGATAACTTCCTATTCTTTCGACAAAAATCGCTGTTTAGTTGCCGAGGTCCATTTTCGAGATGACCGTGAAACAAATAATTGTCAGTAAGGTTGCGTACTTCCGGTTGACTGTTGCACGTCCTTCGAATGCAACAGGTGGTTCCTAAACGGAATATTAAGTTTTGAACTTCCCACGACTTTTCATTTTGGCGATATTGTTTTCTCATACACAAACAGACCATTTGCACAATATCTTCTTTATTTTCTCCTCTTTCGTGCTCATGAATCTAAGCGGTGTTTGGTATTATCACCGCAATGGTATTATCACATTATCAATATGAAAGCAGACTTATCACTCTTTTTTATGAAGAGCAAATATTCGGTTTATTGTAACGGACTGTTTTGTTAGTGAACACCGTCCCGTGTCAAAGTACAACCTGCTGTCTCTTGACTCCAGCCCAGGGCACGGGTTAGACTTCTGGTATGGTACTTTTTGTTTCCGAAGTTTGTATTTCATTGCAGTCTCTTGATGGATTATATTGCGCATCCTGATTTTTCGTTATTAAATATTCCCCTTTGAACCGGCGCTGACAAGCCCTCTGATTGTTTCCTTGCTTGGCGTGGCATTTGCAGTCACTTTCATCCTCTACAGACTCGCTTTTCATTATATCGCACAATTTTTTGTATGGATCCCTACTCTTACATCGCTAGCATGAAGCCCTTGTTTCAAGAATACATACCATGAGTGAGCCATGCATTTGATGCTTCCTTACAACATCAAATTCATGCGGGTTTCCCATTTAAGCAAGGCTTTGCTATTCATTTATTTTACACTCAAAACAGAGTGCTGTCCTTCTTTCAGTTGATGCGATTGGTCACTTTAAGCCGGTACAAAGGTGATGACTCTTTACGTGCCAAGAAGTAACTTTCAAATTATTTATTTGGGAATGATCCCTTTAAGTGTAAACAGTTCGCTTTCAACCCCTTCCCTCTAACCCCTGCACTATTCTATTTGTGGATGTAATGCCACATGATTTTTTCTGTAGTTTGACCCAGCTTTATACAACCAAGGTGCTGAATATTGTCCAAACTCTTGTCCACGATATTTCACCGTATCATAAGTCATGACAGGTTTGTCTTTAGATGTTTACATTTCTTAATCAGGTGTTTACTATTCAAGCCCGGTTGTAAGGCATAGAGAGAATTAAAAGAGGCAGGACCCTCTCTGGTACTCTCTGATTAAGCGGCTATAGTGGGATTACTGTATATAAGCCAGTGAGAATCTACCTAAGGACATCTATCTAGATATCTATCTATCAGATTCAACCATACATCGCATCGTGTCATATCTCTACTCTCCACCTTTTATTCTATAAAATCATTACAAGTCCAGTGCAGTTTGTGTAAACTTGTAGCTATATTATAACAGTGTCTTAACATCTCGTCTAATTAATCAAACCTAATTTCTCTCCTCATCAACTCCATTAATAATAGATTTTATAGTTATTGCTTATGATTATAATCTAAAGCTAAGCTAGCAGGAATAAGGAATGATTGCGCAATTTCGTGGGAAGGAAGCGATCGCAAGTTCCGGAAATGAGCTCATGTGTGCACATATATACTTGAATGAATGAATATTTATTTGTTAAGAAATAATTCTGTACAAATATTAATTACAATTTTTACAAAATAAGTATTTCACTAGAGTCTAGTTAGCCCTTTAGTTAATTAATAATTTCCCATTCTATAATACCTAAAGTTGAACATTTTTTTTCCATTTTTTTTTTTTTTCCTATGAGTATTCACTTTATAACAATAATAATAATTACTGGAGAATATTCACTTTGGATTAGTTTTATAGTGATACATATTTTTAATTTTAATTTTAATTCTAATATAAATAAGTAACCATCTACATTGCGAGTTGATCTAATCATTCAATTGAATTATATAGGCAGTATCAAATATAAGTAAATACATAAATCAATAAATATAAATAATAAATAGATACAGATATATTATAAATAAGTACTCTTATAGCAATACATGTTTTTGACTTCAATTTAAATAATTACTTGCAATGCTATAAACATAAATCGATCACTGAATCCATGAATCCATATGTCAAGTAGGAATTTAATTCGCAAGTTGGTTATTATTGTTTGCTATGATATCTGTAACAATTTTTTCTAAATAAACAAAAAACAAAAATATTCGGTTAACTTTATCGATATTATCAATAATCAAAATATTTTCAATATTTGTCTGTGGATTAGAATCCTGTATATATGGTTGCAAGTATGTTTGTCTGGAACCGTTGAGTTTTAGGCACTTCAGAAATAGATGCTGGAGACTGTTGGTTATGAATTCATTACAGATAGGGCATATTGTATTTTCTTGAAGATTATATGCTGTAGAGTTAAGGTACATATTGATTGATGTTGGGTTTGATACTCTGAGTCGGCTTACAATTCTTAATTTTTTTAACTTTGTCTTGTATTTCAAATAGTTTTCTGGTTCATTGATACTGAAGCTACTGATTGTCCTGTAGATAGGGTTGCTGGTTGAGTTTAGGGCTCTATTGATATCTATGGAGAGTAGATTATTTTTCATTTTGTCGACAAGATCTTCTTTTCGTCCGATGAGACCATTGAAAAATAAACGTGAAAAGTCTGCCTCACATCCAAGACTTGCTGTCATTGACCTCACTTGTGTTATCCAGTTGAAATTTAAGTCTGGCTTTTCTGAGATCGAATCTAATTGTCTAAGCCTATCAAAGCATTGTCTTGGAAGCCTGTTAGCGGGTAGCAGGGTGAGCTTTGTCCAGAAATTTATCACTTTTTTAAGTATTTGCAGACTCAGGGCGTATCTGCCAGTTTCCAAACGCACCACATAATTTGGTGTACTTCTGGGCCATAAAAATAGGTTTTTAAGAAATCTCACCTGTGCGACTTCTATTGCTTCAAGGTATCGGAGACTCCAAATTTCGGCAGCATATAGCAAAGTTGAGGATACCATTGCATCGAATAGAGATGTTTTTGTTTCCCATGTGTCACTTTTGCCTTTTCTTAAAATTTCCATAACCTTAGCGCTTGCTACCGAGGACCTTTGAATGAAATGCACTGACGCTTGTTTAAATCTACCTGAAGAAGTAAATGGGACACCCAAGTAGGTATAACTTTTAGTGTACTCTAGTTTTTCACTGTGCCAATAGAGGGGTTTCAGCTGCTTCATTCTAGGCGACTTATGAAATACAACCACTTTTGACTTATGTGGGTTTAGTCTCAAAGAATTTTGACAGCAATACCTTTCCATTATCCTGAGTTTCTTCTGCGCATCTTGCCAAGAGTTACTGAGAAGAACAATGTCGTCAGCTAATAGCAGCATAATTACTTCATGCCTGCTATCAATGCTGATACCTATTGCCCCATTATCCTGAAAGAATGTAATTATATCCGATATGAATATAATAAACAAAGCCGGGCTAAGGCTTTCCCCTTGCAGCAAGCCTGAACTGATGCCAATTTCTTCAGATAGTTCTGCTCCAGCTTTAATTTGCATTATGGCACTATCATAAAGAGCCTTCATTATCCTAATTATTTTCCCTCCGACACCCAGAGAAAATAATTTTTCCCAGAGCATGCTGTGATTAATGGAATCGAAGGCTTTTTTTAGGTCAATAAAAATACCATAAACATAATTTCCTTCTTTCCTCAAGTTAATGCTAATAATTGACGATAGCGTAAATATATTATCGACACAACCCCTGGAAGCCCTAAAGCCTGCCTGCTCTTCTGGGAGTAAGTTTTCAGATTCAGCCCATGCCATCAGTCTGTTTCCTAATATGCTGGTGAACAATTTTGCCATGTTATTTAACAAGGAAATTCCTCTGTAGTTATCAGGATCATTTCTGGGGCCTTTTTTATATAGTAGATGGAGTTTTGATTTGGACCAAAATGATGGAGGTTTTTCAGAGTTCAATATGTTATTAAATAAGTTAAGCAAATAGTGTTCCCATTGTGGGGTCAGGTTTTTAAATGCTTCATACACAACATTATCAAGTCCAGGCGATTTGTTGTTCTTTAAACACTGAATACAATGCTGAAGTTCCGATAAAGATATGTCAGTTTCAAGAGTTGGATGAGTAACTGAAAAGTACTGCGTTTTATGAATAATTTTTCCCCCAAAAAGTAACTGATAGTAATTAGTCCACTCCTCCATTGCAATTTCATTTTTGTGATGTTTGTATGGTTTCAGCATATTTACCGTTTTCCAAAATTGTCTATTGTTTTTAACATTCTGAAGGTCTTTTAATGTTGAAGCACGAAATTGAGTTTTCTTAATATTTATTAATTTCCTGTAGCTGTTTCTAGTTTTGCAGTAGTCATCAAGTACATCTGGTGAGAAATTATGTTTCTGTAAGACTCTATACTTTTTTTTAAGCTCTCTTTTGTGATTTCTGCATTCTTGGACATACCACTGATGCTTAGCTTGAGCTAATGGTAAACGTCTTGAATGGGATACGAGTTTTTTGTTTATTATTAATCCAGACTTAATCAAATTTTCATGCATGGCTTGGATAAAATTATCATATAAAAGATTATTATCCTGAGAGTTAAAGTAAATTCTGGCGGAAGTTGACAAACCTGCCTGAAATGTATTGATTTTATTTCCAACCCAGCTTGAGTGTATTACTGTGTTTATGCTGCGATTTTCACCTATGTTAAAATATGGTAAATGTTGAATTGGAGTTTGTAAGACAGTAACACAAGCTAAATGGTCAAGTAACTCGGAAATTAAGGATATTTTCATGTCTTTAAATAGGTTTAAGCACCTACTATTTATCCAAACCAAATCGATTGTGCTCCTCCCAGAGGTCGATATGTAAGTATATTTTCCTGGTCTATCTGAGTATGAACGGCCGTTACACAGAATAAATCCTAAGGACTCCATAATTTCCACTAGAAGTTTACCACGTCTGTTGATGTGAGTATGAGTAGGTAATCTCGTTTCATACAGATTAGAGTTCGATAGCATTTCCTCATCTAAGTCAATTAGGCTGCCCACATGGCTATTGTAATCACCGTTTAAAATTATATAGTTATTTGGAAACTCAGTGATCAAGTTTGATAGCGTGGTATGTAATTCCTCTAAGCATGCATCACTATCACATCCAGGAGAAAAGTAAATATTCCCTATTGTTATTAAAAGAGTGCCTAATTTGATGGTAATGAATATCCAGTAGCGGTTACAGACTAAAAGATCGACACTGAAGTTGAGATCTTTATGGACCAGTGTGACCAGGCCTCCGCTAGCTCTCCCCCTGGTACTCGTCTTTACAGCATTACTAGAATAAGGTACATAATCTCGCAGCCCTGGAGGAGGAACAAAGTCATCCTTAAGCCATGTCTCAACTAGACATATCACCGGATGTTTCCTAAATATATCATATTCATTATTAAAGTTAAGAAGGTTTTTGTAGCCATTAATATTACAAAATACAATTCCAAATTCTCTTATTTTTTCACTGTGGGTGCTAGTATCTATGAGTGTATTGGATTCAGCCTGTGTTGCGTGTATATCGTTAGGGTGAAGAAAAAATGGTCAAGAAGAAGCATGCCCTGCTGAAGGACTTCTTGGCCGAAACTTGAATAAATCCAGTTTCTCAGCGGTCTTGCGTTTTTTACTTATCTGTTCTTCTTTTGAAACAACATAAGATGTGTCCTTGATTAGGTCCTCAACTTCATTAAGTCTATAGAAATCGCCTCTAATCTTAAATAAACCTTTTTTATAAGACACATTTGTATCAATATCCTTCAACTTAACCATGTATGAGTGAATCTTTTTACCTTCTTCTCTTTCTTCGGGTGTTCTGTCGTGGCTAATAGAGATATTTTTTAACTTTAAAGCGTCTTTGCTTTGAAAGATATTAGATTTTATGTGATAATTATTTAAAGACATTAGTATAGGTCCTTTTCCTAAGCGAAAACAATTATTTATGGCATAATCGGGTATTGTGATATCAACATCGTTAAGAACATTTTTAACTTTTTCTAATACATTTTCGTTATCTGTAAGTGGGACATTATGAATTAAAAAATTGTTTTTACGTAACTGCCGTTTTAAAGAGGCCACTTCTTTCTCTAAATAAGCATTTCTTTCTTCTAGTTTTGTGCATGTTTTTTTAACAGTATCACCGCAATGGTATTATCACATTATCAATATGAAAGCAGACTTATCACTCTTTTTTATGAAGAGCAAATATTCGGTTTATTGTAACGGACTGTTTTGTTAGTGAACACCGTCCCGTGTCAAAGTACAACCTGCTGTCTCTTGACTCCAGCCCAGGGCACGGGTTAGACTTCTGGTATGGTACTTTTTGTTTCCGAAGTTTGTATTTCATTGCAGTCTCTTGATGGATTATATTGCGCATCCTGATTTTGTCGTTATTAAATATTCACTTTGAACCGGCGCTGAACAAGCCCCTTCTGGATTGTTTCTTGCTTGGCGTGGCATTTGCAGCACTTTTCATCCTCTACAGATCTCGCTTTCATTATATCGCACAATTTTTTGTATGGATCACCTACTCTTACATCGCTATCATGAAGCCCTTGGTTTCAAGGAATACATCACCATGAGTGAGCCATGCATTTGATGCTTCCTTATCAACATCAATTCATGCGGGGTTCCCATTTAAGGCCATGCTTTGCTATTCATTTATTTTACACTCACAGAGTGCTGTCCTTCTTTCAGTTGAGGAGATTGGTCACTTGAGCCGGTACAAAGGTGATGACTCTTTACGTTCCAAGAAGTAAACTTTCAAATTATTTATTTGGGAATGATGCCAGCTTTAAGTGTACAGGTTCGCTTTCACCCCTTCCACTCTAACCCCTGCACTATTCTATTTGTGGATGGAATGCACATGATGTTTTCTGTAGTTTGACCAGCTTTATACTAACCAAGTGCTGAATATTGTCCAACTCTGTGTCCACGATATTTCACCGTATCAGTAAGTCAGGACAGGTTTGGCTTAGATGTTGACATTCTTAATCAGGTGTTTACTATTCAAGCCCGTTGTAATGGCAAGAGAGAGAATTAAAAGAGAGGAGGACCCTCTCTGGTACTCTCTGACTTAAGCAGGCTATAGTGGGATTACCTGTATATAAGCCAGTGAGAATCTACCTAAGGACATCTATCTAGATATCTATCTATCAGATTCAACCATACATCGCATCGTGTCATATCTCTACTGTCACCTTTTATTCTATAAAATCATTACAAGTCCAGTGCAGTTTGTGTAAACTTGTAGCTATATTATAACAGTGTCTTAACATCTCGTCTAATTAATCAAACCTAATTTCTCTCCTCATCAACTCCATTAATAATAGATTTTATAGTTATTGCTTATGATTATAATCTAAAGCTAAGCGAGCAGGAATAAGGAATGATTGCGCAATTTCGTGGGAAGGAAGCGATCGCAAGTTCCGGAAATGAGCTCATGTGTGCACATATATACTTTAAATATGCAACGATGTCTGCAGATTTCGTAGTATTGTTTTAATTGTTTAACATTCCTTTCGTAGTTGCTTTGAAGTTGCTAAAAGGTCGTGAGGAAAAAGAGTACATTATAAAACACCTAACTTGAAATAGTATAGCGTATAAGTTCAAGTCATCCATACACAGCAGATGTGAATTGAATAGTAACGTGAGTATCTTGTCCGTTTTTAATGTTGAATCCAGCCAAATCTAAGATATACGTAAGTGGGTTTAGAGCCATGCATAACCATAGTGGGCTTAGTGTTTCCCCTTGGAAAATGCCTCTTCTTATATTCATTCTTAACGTGGTGTATCATGCCATCCAGAACCACATTATTATTATTATTATTATTATTATTATTATTATTATTATTATTATTATATTATCGTTATTATTGTTGCTGTTATAGTTAATATAATTGAAATTAATTAAATTAAATTAATAAAGCATCAATTTATTAATTTTCCAATGTGATAAACATATCAGACATGACAATTGTATGTCACTCCGATGTAATAATAGTAATTCAGTCACGGTTGTTTGCATTCTGTGAATGTTTGACTATACTATTATTACCCGAACCTCCACATAGTCACACAGCTGAATATTACAAGGTAAACAGCATTTGAGCAGTCGAGTAGTTAGTGGATTACATCAGAGCGGACGGTTTCCTTTACATGATTATCTTAATATGACAAAGATGACGTCAGCTAATTCCACTTGAATTCATTGTTTGAGTAAACTTGCTGAATCTTCAAAACTTTGCTTTGGAATTGATTCGTATAAATCTCAATTCTGAAGCTTCCTTTGATTTCCTTCAGATTTCCTTTATTCTCTTCACTTTGAAAATATACTTGAAATTATCGATATGCTCCAAAGGAAAATTCTAATGTGAATCACTCGCATATCTATCTTGCTGTGATTACACACTTATAAAAGCGGCAAATTATTTTGTTCAATCTTGGCATTTTTACTCAAAGTTTAGTTGCTGCCTTAATCTAACAAGTAGCACTTGAATATTAGAGTGCAGAACTTGGCGACATCCAATAATAATCCAGATCAAGCCCCGAAACTTGAAAGCCCAGATTTCCAAAAACTTGAAATCTACCGATCCCGTTCCCACAGTTTCTCGTTCCCGTTCTAATATGAAGTTTTACTTTCTCTTATAGTGTGAATGTTTGTAAGGAATAATGTTTCTATAGAAGAGGCATTACTGTGCATACATCGTGTGCCAATTAAAGAAAATCCTTAAAGCATTTTTTGCATAATTTCATCCTGATTTTAAGATGAAGTGAAACAAACCATTTTGTAGGAAACACTCACTGGACTTTCTCTGACAGCAGTTAATGCCTACAATTATAAAATTGACAAATTTTCGTTTTGCCCTAATATAGAGATTTTGCGGCTACTTCATTTGGTTAGCACCGTTGGCAGGTAGTTATTTGAATGTAGTTACACTGCCGTCCAGCAGACAGCGCTGAAGCCACAAATTCCGCAGAACTCTCTAAAAATATTTTTTCAAAAAAAAAATTATTCGAATAAAAGTGATACATTTATGTGCGTGTGCACTTAGCATTCCTAGTTTGAAGAAAATCATTGCAACAGTTTTGAGAACCTTCCAAAATGAAAATCTCCAAAACCTATTCTGTAAACTCGCAATTCCTGTTTCTTTAAATTTTCTACCAATATTCTCTAAAAATTCGCCCAATTCGACCAATTAATATTATACAGGTGCTAGAACCATAAACTGTTCTGAAATGGTACATTAGAGGAAAGGTTAATGTTATTCTCCCGCCAGGACCTCCCCCACATAGCAAACAATTTTCCTGGAAGAATGCTTATGATGAATTTCTGACAAAATAAAACTGATAGTTATTTATGTTGTAGACAGTATAAGAAATTTTAAGAGAATTGTCGGAGCCATTTTCGAGATAATCGGGAAAACTGAAGAAAAGCAAAGTCGCACTTCCATTTCATGGATTTTATCCAAAACTTTCGTGTCAGGTGCAGTAAAGGTGTCTAAACAGAATGACAAGTTTGAATTGTGATAAAGATGTGTAAGAAAAAATATACACCCAGGCCGTTTGCTAGAAATGTGTTTTTCACACACAGGAAACCTCAAAACATGCGAACACTAAATTGGACCTGATCGCAATGCTTGCTTTTACAGTAGTAGTAAGATAAAATAATTGAATCAATAATATGGCAGAGCAAAAACAAAGCAACATGTGTTTAAATGGCTGGATTGCGCAAACTCATTGTAATACATTCCCCAGTGTATGTAAACAAGAAGCGTGAAAAGGTTATAATATTAAATAACCTTATTTTTAATTCTTAGTTTTCTTGAATTGAATTTGTTTGTAATACAAATTGAAAAGAAAGAGACAGAAGCTTTCATTTACTTGAAAGTATTGAGTGAACACATGAACTTAAGTGCTTGCCATCAGGTTGACTCACAGCTGTGCTACTCTGACAGGTCGGACAAACTGGAACAGGCAACCCTCTATTACCTCTTCTTCTTCTTCAACTTCGTTTCTTTAATGAAAGTGTCCTGGGTGTCGAATGAAAAGTATGTATTGTTAGAGAATGGATGTTATAATGGTTTTCCATTACTCTTGTGACCCTCCCCCTCAAGTATACATAGATCGCACAATGGTTTTTGAACCATATAATTGTCTTTTGTTTGTCAAACCACATCATTTCATTAACAAACAACAATTACAAGGGTTTCTTTAAAAAAAAAAAAAATTGTTAATAAAGACAACATCTGTAATAATAATTTGTTCCACTTAATTAAGAACGTTTGTAAACAAGTCATTTTCCAATTTAATTGATATAGCCATCAGCTGTTTAGCCATTGTGTAAACAACTCGCTATATTTTTGTGCTGTGTTCAGTTTACATTTTTCTTTAATTACTGAGACTTTATTGTGCCACTTTTGACTATTTATTAATAGTTTTTACCTTACTTTTTAACAGTTATGAAAAGTAAGTATTAAAACTTTATTTTTAATTCATTGGTAAAACACCTAAATAATATATATATATGTATATACATATATTACAAGGGTTTATGGTCTTTGACATGGACCGTACCGACGACAAACAGGCCATTAGCTCGGCCAATGAATCAATAGCATCTATTCCAAAGAAAAGATGCAGCAGTATTGTTAACTCGCCGCCAAAATCAAAGAAAAGGCAAACAAAATAGCTAAAACGCTTACACCTAAATTAATGAACCGAACAATTCCTACCACATCTGCAACAAGTTCCCAGAACTTCAGGGCTCAGCCAACAGACGATACTGAAGCTCCTCCTGGAGTTTTATCTTATAACCCATACTCCCCTCTTGCGATCTCAGACGAAATGGAGCTTACATCTCAAACACCACAGCGAGTTATATCGCCAATATTGCTGATAAGGCTACTACCCACACACTTCCTAATCATAACATATATAAATCCCATGCTCCCCACCTTAGTTAGTTAGTTGCTACCCTGACATTGTCTTGTATACAATTATAACGTTAACCAGTCTGTTAAGTGATTTAATGTGTATTTTTGCTCTCTTTGTAATACATGCTTGTAAGTTGGAAATAAAGAATTGTATTTTTAAAAAGGCAATTCTCACTTACAAACATATAACTGGCGCTCGATTGCAGGGACCTCGAACATACCTAGTAACAGTGAGTGATTATAAAAACGCCACTCTTAGTGAAACGTTTTAGGAAAAGTGAATAAGTGCATAAGTGAGCAGTACAACACCACTCGTCCATATAGTGGGTACATTGAATCACCGCACCACTCATCCATCCACAACTGTTAAGGCAACATCATCCAGCATCTCCACAACAAACCACATCACAGGCTGCGACAGGACTCAGGTAGCACTACTCAATTCAACCATTTAATAACTAGACCTTTTTTTTGTCTAATCAACACCAAAGGTCAATTAGGAGACAAAAGAACAAACATCATTTTCTTCAATTTAATTTCAAATTCACTACTAACATTTTTATACAATTATATAAATCTTGTAATAACTCTGGCATTTTTGGGTAAAACTCTTAATTTTATTCTTAATACTAATAAGCAAGTAACCCCTATAAAACAAACATTCCTTTCAAAAAGAAATCCAAAAAAAGACTCCCCCCTCAAATAAATATGGTAATACCCGGGAACGAGACACAAATACCTCTCAACACGGGAAATACTAACCCAGAAACACAAACTATAATTAGGCAACCCCTTATGCCCCCCACATCTGAAGAAAATCCTCCACCACACAGACCGGAAATGCGTAATTATCTTATGCAAAAGGGTGACTATGACCACTTTCCCACTTTCGATGGCAATCCTACAACTCTTTTGAGATTCACTCAATCTGTAACAAAAGTATACAATTTTGTTTGTTAGTACAACATAATAGAAAGACAACTGAATCACGAGAAGTTATTAGAAAAAATCAAGTATAAACTTACGGGTTCAGCCGAATCTTTAATACTAAATAAAGATATAAATACCATTCCCGACCTGCTAGGAATTCTTAAACGAAATTTCTCAGACGTAAGAACAGTCTGTTTTTACTGAAAATTTTAAAATCAGTAAATGAAATAGAAAGTATTGGATTAGCGATAGTATCATTGACGAAGAAATCGGTAGAATTATTGTATCACTTGGTAGAAGCTTATCAAGTGATGGATGTGAGTTCTGCATCAGGTGAGAAAGGTGAAGTGGACTAAATTTTTTTTTTATAAATAGGTTTCGTTACAGTGGTAATGTATTTAATTTATATCATATTATGTTCATATGTTTGACATATAATTAAAATAACCACATTATATAATCCGTTGAATAAATAAATTTTATTACTGGATAGATTTACAAGAGTGTGTAGTTGTTTGTGTTAACTAATGTATATAATTTATTGATTAATGTATTTAATCATTGTAAAAGCTTCTTATTAATATTTGGATTTCGATGATTTTTCTTTTTTCTTTTTTAAAGCCTGCCTCAAATAAATTCATATTTGGAATGTGGATGATCAATTTCAAAAAATATCACAGAAAACTGCTACCTATAAAGGATCAAATTATGAAGAATTTTTGTTTCTCATTTTACAGAACAATTGTTTTAAATGTGTACTTAATCAGAGATACTTTCCTGCTTCTTTTTCAAGTCATCGGCCGGTTTCGGGCATTTGCAAATCTTCAGGATGCGTTTGTCAAACAGTGTGATGACACAAACTTCAATAGCAAATTGAACTGATGGACAAATTCAGTTTACACACTCCTTCCTAGACTACACAGTGTGTGTGTAAACTGAATTTGCTCTGTGCAAGTCTGTGTTATCACACTGTTTGACAAACGCATCCTGAAGATGGACGAACGCCCGAAATCGGCCGATGACCTCAAATAGAAGCATGCTATCACGGAAAATATCTCTGATGCTTTCCAGCTCTGCGGAACCAACCACAACAATTGTGTACTTAATATTCATCATATTTATACTTCATAAACAACTGTCAGATATTTTTGAAATTCGTAGTCTACAAGAGGTAAGTTTTTCAGATTATACTGCTCTTGACAGCAACAGCTGGTACTGTGGTCTGGTGTGGGGCAAGGACTATTCGCTTTATTTCCCCTCCAGGGTAGTTATTTGTAGTCCGACTATACTTATTTATAGATTTTAGTGGAATAATTAAGACTGAGAAAAAAAGAATATTTATTGAAGCGTACATACTTTTACAACCAGTAAGCTGACACGCTGACAGTTATTAAGACTGACACACATTATAATTCAGCATTCTCTTATCAGACGGAACTATTTCAGACGTCCATTACAGATTTTATGTTCAAAATTATATTTAAATTACATATAAAAGTTTAGAAAATGTTAATTACATTTTGTAAATAATTCAATTAAGATTCTGTATAGAATTAGAAAATTCTAAATACTTCTGAGAAAAATGTGATTTCATCTCAGAATTATTATTAGTGTTGCGATTGCCCTGAGTACGAAAAATTGGCGAATACTGTTTATTGTGATTTCACTACCTAAACATCCGAATCGAAGGTGTCTGTCAAAATCCGTCAGCCGAAAGTGCGGCTTTACTGCATTTTTTATTTTTTAGTTTTCCGTGAGTTTCTAGTAAACGGTTCCAATGGTTTTCATTTAAACATTGCATATTAAAATATTAACCTATCACTTTTATTTGGAACCTTTTTTTTTCTTCCAGGAAAATAATTGATTTTTGGAGGGATAATTGCAACGTCAAGATTCTCACTAGGGAGCCATTTTAGAGGTATATTTATAGTTCTAGCTCCTGCAATATACAATACACTAAATAGATTTGTAAAATTTCATTTAACGTTCCATTCCAGTTAACAGGAACAATTACTGAATCGATCCCTGAGGTTTTTCTGAAAAATTGAGGCTGTTTTCGGAGGCTGTATGAGGTTAGGCTGAGGTTTAAACTTCGGTTAGAAAGCAAAATTCACTATGATTCCTTGTGGCGAGTCTGTGATTGAGCATTACAATTAGTCATTATGTGAATGTGTAGTATAATGGGGTTGCTGAAGGAGAGAAATGGTCTGGATTAAATGAATTAACTGTAATGTGTACATCTTTGGGCGAATTAATAAATGTAAATTGTATTGAAATAAATTCTTGTTATATATTTTATGATTGTAAAGTAAGGAATTTTTCCGAGTATATATTTATAAATTTGGGTTTTTTGAAGGTTGAGAAGCACAAAAGAAACAGTTGAGTCAGAGATACCTGGCCTACCCTTATCACTACATTTATTTAGGACAAAGGGAATTTCCCTCTTCTCACTTTCTCCGGGGTGGAGGTAGAATATATAAGGTGGACCGTTTTGGGAAGGGGGTCAGTTCAAAATTTGTACTATAAAAAGAGTGTTCATGGTCAAGTGGTGTAAGTGCTAAGGCCCAACCTTCAAATCGGAGATTCCATTAATTTGTAAGTTTTAAGTCCTCCAAAATGTATCTAAAGTAATTTATAGACAAATGAAATATGTTTATATTTTATCTATTTATTTATTTGAATAATATATATTTCTATTTAAGTTATTCATCTGTGTATTTATTATCCCTCCGCAGTTCAGATAAACACAGACCTCACGAGATCCCTTTAGAGAAGAATTGAATTCTAAATTTTAGTAATTAACATATTTAATTTATCTCCCAAAACAAATAGAGTATTACATAACAGAATATGGAGAACACTGTATTATATAATAAATGACATTGACTGCCTGGACTTTACACTTGAAATGATAGAGTATGGTAGAGTGGTAAAGGATAATGACACTTAGTGTTTGGCTGTATGAACTCAGTAGTATGAACTATTCTCGTTCTATCTCCCGTCGCTGTATTTATATGGTTTCTCCCAATCCAGTCCGAGAGAGTGGTCCTGTCATTTTGTCTCTCTTTCTCTGCTACGAATACTCTCTTTGGATACTATAACATCTAGCAATGTGTAGATGGAAAAGTATATATAAATATTGTGGTGACTTTGACTCCTCCTGTGGTTGCACATATCATCTTATTGCTACAGGACTACAGAACCGTTTATATAATTCGTTCGAATGATTAAGCTGCCATATTCGCATGACACCTAGATCTGTAATGATTGCAGATTTCCTAGAATGAGTACTTCAACATTTTTTTAATCGTTGTGAGAGGAAATAAAAGAGCATAACTGTTAGGTGGAAGATTGTGATTGGATAAATTGTGTACAATGGGTGTTGAAACGCTTGGCTATAACTTGGCCCTAGCTCAGTATCATACTCAAGGTACTTTATGTGTAAAACTCTTCTTAGGGTGAGAGTTAGGCGCGGATTTCTTAAAAGTCGAAGCAGAATTTCATCATGCCGGTTCACTTGTGACGACTTAAATGAGCATTCCTGATGTTTTTAGGATCAGATTTTTTTAATTATTTACCCAGCAAGAATGTTCCTGTTACTGATTATAACAGGAAAGGGAACAGCTATACCGACGGAGAGTAAAGGTTAACATTTCTCAGTGTTTAATGTTTACTCTCCATTTGTTTCACTTGGCTTGATGATTTCTCTGGAAGATTCGGCACGATCATTATTCGGAGATAAGCTGTCTTAGACGAATATAAATAGTATCGTTTCCAGGATTGTTTGGAACACCATAACTATTAAGAAGATCGCTGGACCAATATGGTTTTTTATTGAGGCAGGTTTAGATTGAATAATAAATTAGATACAAGGTTTCAGGGAAGGAAGCCATTGTGCATCCACTATTGCCACTAAACCTTTGAGCAATAAGGCCGCTGCTCTTTGGACGACAAAATGACGTCTACAAACATGGTGTTGTACTGTTGAATGATAGAATAGTAGTCCAAGTTGGTGGTGTTGGGCATAATATTATGATTAGTCTTCCAGATCTGTTCCCTTGGAACAGCTCACAAATTTACTGGAAATTTACAAAAAGTTTCACTGTGGAGCTTCTTCTTAAGTACTTCAGCTTCTAAAATGATAATAAGTGCTATTAGGTGAAGCAATAAAAGTACTTTAACCAAGAGTAAACATACAGAGATTTAAGTCATCATGTTTGGAGAAGTTGGTGTTCTATTACTAGTATGTGGGCTTGTGTGTATTTGGGTAAGTGTGCGTGTTTATGTGATAGGAGATGTGAGGAAAGACAGAGAAACTACTTGCCCAAAAAGTACTAACAAGTTAAAAGCATAACTCTTTTTGAATGGTGGGCGCGCTTCCACACTAATGTGAAGTGAGGTTGTCAGAGAGGGGTGTAATGTTGGCCCGATCCCGGACAAGTTCGTGCCCACTTCCCACATGGATCGTTCGCGCACAGAACCCCTTTAGAAAAGTAACGAATTTATCCCTTTTCCCAAAAGTAAACTTGAGAATCACCATACTTTTCTTCATCCGGAGACTCCAATCCTGGGTCCCGTCTGGCTTATTCTCTACTACTTTGTAGAAAAACTTGTCTCTACTCTCTCTCTGTGCCACTGTAACCTTCTTCATGATGCTCTCTATTGTTCTATCTCCCAGACCCTCTATTTGTTTTTCAACTGATTGTTGTGAAACATACATACAACTACAAAGACACTTCTCACTCTGTTTCCCTCTTTTACGCAGGCACACACAAGCTATATTCCGTTAATTTTGTTTCAGTTAGTTAACTAGGCGAACTGTAGCCAAGTTTCCTGATTCTGTTTGGATGTTACTTTTCACTTAAATAAATTTCCTTTTCGTACCACTATTAGTTCTGTACTGCTTCTTCTAGTTCTTTATCTCACCCCACCACCTTCTTTATTCCTAGTTGGAATTCAAAACAACCCCTCATTAACAGTTAAGAATATTTGAATTAATAATTGATTTAAAGTTTACTTAGGATATTTATCTTTTATATTATTCAAATAGATTTCTCCTGTTTAATGAAAACAACTGCCAGTCTTAAGTAAATAATAAATGTATAATGGCGTTAAGAGAAAAACTTAACTTTATTGGGGCAGACAAACTAACAACAAGCAAACTGCGTTATTTGCATAATTGGTTTGGCTCTGTGGGCCCCAAATACTGAGATCGGCTAACATCAGTTCACCCGCACATTTAGTACGAAATATAATTGGTGTGCTGTTGCTTAGTAGCTTGTGGCGTGTGACTGTTTCGTAAAGGGCTTGTGTGTATGTTTAAGATAGAGATAGAAGTATTAGAAATAATCAAGAAATCACACAGTTTTTAAAATAGATATATTCTCCAAGTGAATTTAAGTACTTTTCAATAATAATATGCTTATTAATATACTGAAACTAGTTAGAATAAACTCTTATGTTTTAACTTATAACTGGCACTGATGCTAAGAGAGCGAAAGACAAGTGTTCTGATTGAATGTCTAATACAAACTGTGTTAATACGTATATCGAAACTGATCGATCTGCGATAAAAACAAGAGGGCAGTCTGTGAAGATAAACAAAATATGGTTGATATTGCTCTGTGCGTTTACTTGTATTTTACATAAAAATTTGTATCCACTGTTATTATTTACTCATAAAACCACTACGGATAATTACTCCGTGTGTATTTTTCTTGTGGGTATTAACCTTGAATGACAGAAAATAAGTGCTCTCACAGCTATCTCGTGTGAAATTTTACAGACTGTTCTTCTTTGAAAGCAGAATATAAACTCCTGAAAGAATGCCTTCTAATTGTTAGTTCAAATCTTTTCAAGTAATGCTGGCATGTCTGGAGGGAGTGTATTGTCTTATCCTAACGTTTCTTGTCCCTTTGTCTCTTCAGTAGCATTGACCCTAAATTAGAGTACCTGGCTCTTTCCCCTTCACTGAAATAGGTATTTGAACTAGCTAAAATTCACAAATTATTTCACTAAACTATTTTCCAAAACTATTATTTTTCTTTCTTCCACTACAAGTATATATAAGTAGACTGGGTGGGGCAAGATAGTCTTCCATAAATCATTTAATTAATTGGCTTATAATTTTATCACACACATGTTTATATATGGAGGAATTAGCTACGAGTCATAACCGCTTCCTAGAAGATAGCGCCAAGCTAAAGTGGTTAAGAGATTGTCATGTAAGAGATATTTTGGGGTAATGAGTTCGAGTTCTTATCTTGGGATTCCAATTGCTTTTTTTTTTGTGGTATAGTGTAGTGCGACCAAAAGAGGTCTATTGTGCCACCCCACTAGTGCCAAGGGTGAGATTACTCACCTACAGCACTCCTTCCAGATAAAGATCTGGGAGGAATCTCAGGATCTGGAAAGGTGGTGTCCCTGTACGCCATACGGCTACCTTACTGCCTCTACTTTAAAACCCTAGGAAAGTCAATAACCGCCTAGTTACCCCCACAGAACCAAAGAGGTAAATAGGCTTGACCCACCATAAAAGCGAAGGAGTTGAAGGGATTCTACTGAAAATATTTAGTGTCTTTCAGCCTCCAAGAGGACCACACTCTACTATCAGTTTAGTCTGTCACGTCGCTCATTTCTAAATTAGTCTTACGCTATTCTGTCTCTTGTTTAACTTAAAGTCTTGCCACTAACTTTAGTCAATATACCAGCGATTCGAGAGATAGTTCAATATTCTAACTCTTATACCATAAAAATCCTACTACATTGTATTAAGCACTTTTTTATTGGTTAATATTTCAATTAGACTTTGGGGGGGGGAGGCATTAGCCTTTGCCATAATCCATTATGATACATATTATTCCTTCATAATTGCCCGGAATAGACCGGAAAATTCATTGCAATATTCATTTGCGTCCATAGGCGTCCTAGCATGGCTGTATAGAACTTCCAACGTATTGCGATCTTAGAAACCTGTGAATACAATATTTTTTTAAAAATGATATCTTAAATTTCCTTTGTTTTTTTCTGTTAATAGGTAGCTGCCAGGTATGGTGGTCTGCACATATGTTAGCCGGCGCTGTTGGTCTGTTGTTGGTCTGTTTTATTTTCACACTGTTCCCATCAAGATTGACTACACCTTCAATATTGACCCTTTGAAGGGAACCACCCAGAGAGCTGCCGAAAATTGGCGGTGCTTCACCGCCGCTAGTGCCCAGAGTGCTGAAAGCGGAATCAGCGTTTACCGAACTAAAGGTTAGCTAGCAGAGGCCTTCATGTTCACCAATTTTTGACGAAGATACGGGTGAACATGGCCATTATGACCGTACTTATTTCTATAGATATTAAAATTATTAATAATATTATAAATAAATAAGTATTTTAAGTTTCTACTAATAATGTAAGTTGGTTAAGCACATGTGAAAAGAAAATGAACAAAATAAATTATTGTTCAAACAAGCTAAAAAATTAGTTGGCTGGGGCCAAAGAAGACACTTTTTATTTTTTTAAAAAGTTTATTCGACGTTTCGGACACCTTTGGTGTCCTTCCTCAGGAACTACAAAACAAAAAATATGGATATCAAGAAAATTGTATGATAAAATTAAAACATATAACAATTAAACAATATTAGAAAGATATGATACCTGTTAAGGAAGAATGGAGAGTTAAATGTGTTGAGGAGGTTATTGTTTGGTTGTAGAGTATGGTATGCTTGCAAAGAAAACAGAGAGGGGAAATTTTTTCCAAGTTGGGAAATGTGAAGAGTGGTCGAAATGAAAATCAGCTCAATTAATAATTATAAGTGAAATAAATGAATATAAATAAACTAGAAAATGAGTGGAAAGTGTAGAAAGTTGGTATGTGTAATTTAGTGGGGGAGGCCTTTTTTGAGGAAGCGGAAAATGTTGTTTTTAGAAGAGGTAATGACGTCCTTGTCTTTTTTGTAGTTGATAGAGTTAGGGTTGAGGTTAATGTGGATGGATTCAGAAAGAATATGCGTAGATGAAAGAACGGAATGTAGATGGCTCGGGCATGGAATGGCATGTGGTTTTTAAAGGGTTGTTTTTTAGTTTACGGAATGTTTTGAGGATGAGGTGATTTGGATAATGATTTTGTAGTAGAATGTTGTGTATTTTGTTAATATTGTCGTTATCAAATATATCAAATTTGTGAAAACAAGGAGTTGTTGTGACTTATTCAGCAGCCCTAATTTCGGACCAAACGGTCCGAAACGTCGAATAAACTTTTTTAAAAAATAAAAAGTTTCTTCTTTGGCCCCAGCCAACTAATTTTTTAGCTTGTTTAATTAACAACGGCCAAACATAAATATTTTTTACATTGTTAATTACTGTTTGTTTTTCTAATTTCCAAAAACACCTACCATACTAGATAAGTGGCTCTCTATGACAATCTTAACTAGAAATATTTAATTAATACATAAATTTCATAATAGATGGTGCTTCAGTTTATTATACACACAAACTGAATCATGTACAGCAATTCTAACCTAAAAGAATTTATTATTTCTTTTTAGCGTTTGTTATTTATAAATAAAATAAATAGATGAATTTTTGAATTTGTAAATAAATATAGAGCGGACAGTGAGGGGAATGCATCGTCACTGCCTTTTCTTAAAAAATTAAATAAATTTATATCGAGTGGATTTTATAAAATATATCTTGTTATATTTACTATTCATTTATTTGTTGTCAATAATGTGGTAGAAATACTTCTTGGAATATAAAAATATTATGTCCAACAAAGAAAATGTTCGTACGAATTTTTGAAAGATTTGTGTCATTAACAAGCAGGTTGTTATTCTTACAACTAGGGCTGTTGAATTAGTCACAACAACTCCTTTTTGTTTTCACAAATTTGATATATTCATTCACTGAACAGAACGTTTCTAGTAATGACCCGTCATCTTCAGCTGGCATTTCCACTTAGTTTATGTCTTAGTTTATATCTATTGATGAAGATATTGATATAAATCCACGTTCTTGGCAAAACGGTCTTTAAATTATTTAACTTACAAAGTACATGTAGACAGTCTGGAAGAAGGTTGTTTAAACTGTGAGGAGCTGTATAGTACAAATAATTTACAAGAATAAAAGTACTTTCTTTGGTGTTACTAGTGAGCGACAAAATCAGTTTTTACGTCAGTGGGTTTGCAGCATATCGTAGGTCTGTTGGAGGGATTAGACCAAAGGGAAGCAAAAGAATGCATTAGGGGACCATCGCAAGATGCTTACGCAGACTTGCTAAACTAGGATCGCATGGCCTTAAGGATTATAGTGGGTCTGTTGATCGAGCACTGTAGAAAGCATGTGAGCCTATTGGGCCTGATCAGAAATCTGAATCTTGATATTCTGTTCTCAAAATATTTGTAGTCCATGATTTGGTATATTGTGATAGACAGAAACCAACGTTTTAGTTAATGCAGAGTTGGTTTGCTCAGAGTAGTTGCATAAGATTTTAAAACAATACTGGCCAAATGTTGCGATTGTTTAATATTAAAGCAGGGCGGGCCCAACAGGAACGGTACAAAAAGGCTTAGCACAAGAACTGGGGCAGACTAGGTCCCACAGCTTTCTGTCCCACACTCAACCAAACACGAGACTTTCCAGTTAAAATTTCCTTCACCAAATATCCCAAAAATAAGCCGAATGAAGTATGGGCTAAAAACGGCGGTTTTGTCATCAAATCTTTAGACGTTATCACAACTCGCAGGACCCGAGGCTAACCTACAGTTTTGCCCAATCATTGTATTTCCTTCCAGTTCTTATTCTTCTACTTATTCACACTTTTTCATTTTGAATGGGTACATTATAAGCTATAAAATTAAAGACACAAATTTCATAAATAAATAAATATACGCAAACTGCGAGACATCCCGCCAACCTGTGCACTTTGTAATGGAGTGCATCCTGCAAATTACAAAGGATGCCTAGTATACAAAGAATTAGTCAAGTCAAGAAGAACACGTCCAGTCTACGAGCACCCTTCAGCTCCTGCAAAGTCAAATCAAGACCAATTTCAACATCAGAAGGCAGACTTCCCTCCACTTCATCAATATATATCCAAGAGGAGGACAGGCCCAACGTCATTTGCGCAAGTGGTCGCGGGCCCATCCACACAACTCTCACACATTCCTCAACCACCTTCTCAATCCTCAGCAGACATTACCAACGTACCGACCTCTTTTATCAATGAATTCAAATCTTTAATTACACCTCTTATCTCACTCCTCACATCTGTTGTAAACAACTTCCTCCCCCGTCTCAAACCTTAATGCCTGCAACCCAGAAGTCTCTAATAATCCTTTTATGGAACGCTAACGGACTTAACAATCACAGACAAGAACTAGACGTGCTATTACATGACAGGCGAATAGACATTGCGCTCATTTCTGAAACTAATTCACAAACCGATCTTATTTTCACATTCCTGACTATACGACATACAGGACCGATCATCCGGTTGGTACCGCACATGGTGGCACAGCTATCATTATACGTAAATCATTATCTCATTTTCTAATGCCTTCTAATTCGCTCAACTATCTCCAATCCACTGCAGTTTCCTTGCAATGCCATCCTTTTCGTTATACCCTAGCAGCTGCATATTGTCCCCCAAACAAAACCATCACCTATACCCAGTTTACTACATTCTTCCAGTCGCTTAGTCCTGACTTCATTTGTGGTGGCGACTATAACGCAAAACACCCCTACTGGGGTAGTCGAGTCTCCAACCACCGCGGACGTGTCTTACACGATGTCCTATCTTTAAACAATTACGCCTTTCTTTCTCCCTCACATCCAACATATTGGCCTTCTTCCTTATCTAAACGTCCTGACCTTCTCGACTTCTTCATTTGCAACAACATCTTCATTTGCACACCAATATATTTACCTTAAGTGAACTTTCTTCTGACCACAGCCCTGTCTTACTTGTGTTAGATCTCTCCCCTATACCAAAACCTCTGAAACCCACCCTTATTACCGGACCTGTCGATTGGGATCTATTCAGAATGACGCTTGAACACAAACTGGACTTAAAAATGCCTATAAAGACTTCCCAACAGCTAGACCATAATGTATACGACCTAACTAACTCTATACAACAAAGCATTTGGACGGCAACTACAAAAACGAATATTCTATCACAAATCCATCGCCTATAATCTTCCAATACACATACGCACGCTCATCACACGCAAAAGACAAGCACGAGCCAGATGGCAACGAACAAGATATCCTTCTGACAAAAGACTGTTCAACCAACTAACCCGACAGCTGAAAAAGGAAATATACGAAAATTACAATACTAACTACACCACATATACTGAAACATAAACAAATAAGGATAATTCTTTGTGGTTTGCCAAAAAATATTTACTAAAATACAAACATACATCCTCTCCTCTTCGACATGACAACGGCGTATGGGCCAAATCTGACGAAGAAAAAGCCAATCTCTTTGCTACACACCTCGCCTCAGTATTCACTCCATATCAAGACCTACAAGATGCACAAAATAACGAAGACGTGATATCAAGCCTTGCCGTTCCCTTACCTCTGCCTCTGCCTCCTAAACCATTCACACCGTCTGAAATTCTAAACGAAATTAGAAAACTTCCTAAAAAAAAAAGTCCTGGATATGACCTAATAACTTCTCAAATTCTTTTTCAGCTTCCTAAAAAAGCCCTTCTATTTCTCACATACATCTTCAATGCAGTCCTCAGAACTACTCACTTCCCAATACTGTGTTAATTTTCTACAATTCGAATGATTCCTAAACCCAAAAAACCCACTCACTTTCCGTCGTCCTATCGTCCCATTAACCTTCTTCCTATCCTCGGAAAAATCCTATAAAAACTTCTAATTAAACGCCTCTATTCAATCACAGAAACCCTCAAAATTTTACCTAATCCTGACCAATTTGGCTTTAGATCCTCTCACACCTCCAGCCAACAAACTCATCGAGTGTAGACACCATCGCCTCTTCCCTTGAACTCAAACATTATTTCCCAGGAGTCTTCTTAGACATTGAACACGCTTTCGACAGGGTATGGCATGACGGTTTATTATCCAAGCTCAAGGACATTCTTCCCAGTACCTACTACTTAATCCTAAAGTCTTACCTCTCAGACAGATTCTTCCAAGTCTGTGAAGGCACAGTATTCTCTTCCATCCATCCAATTCACGCCGGCGTACCCCAAGGTAGCATCCTTGCACCCCTCCTTTATTTAATATATACAGCTGATATTCCCACTCAACCAAATACTTCAGTATTCACTTTCGTTGATGATACGGCAATCTTGTCACCTAACTCCGATCCTGTTATTGCTATCCGTTCGCTGCAATCCCATCTTACACTACTTGAAACCTGGCTTAGAAAATGGAAAATCAAAGTAAATATATATAAATGCAAGTACATAACTTTCACCTTAAATCATAAAACTCTACCTTCTATCTATCTAAATGGAACACCCATCCCACTTGCTGACCATGTGCGTTATCTTGGACTGTACCTAGACAAGAGACTTACATGGAATCCTCATACACGACTCAAACGCTGCGTCCTCAAAAATCGTTTTCGGCTTTTCCATAGACTTCTCGGTAATCGATCTATATTATCACTTTCGAATAAAAGACTATTATACACATCCTTACTAAGACCTCTATAGACATATGGACTAGAACTGTACGGGACGGTAAAGCATTCCAACCTGAACCGAATCCAAACCCTTCAATCAAAAATCCTCCGTCATATCAAGGTTGTCCTTATTACGTATCCAATCTCACCTTACACACTGACCTCAACATTCCCTTCGTCTCCATCCTTGTCTCATCTATCTACAAAAGATTTCATTCAAGAATTCAATCTCACTCTAACCCTCTAGCCAAGGCACTCTCATCTCAAACCCTCCCAGGAAACACACAACGAAGCATATTTACTTATTGTATTTGAATATGCAGTTGTAAATTTCAAATAAATAAACATAAAAAAAAAAGTTTGTATGGTCTCCCCAATGCACATCGGCATTCCAAATTCTTAAACAAAAATTAATTTCTCCACCCATTCTGGCATACCACAATTATCAATATGAATTTATTTTAACTACGGATGCGAGCAACGTCGGCATATCAGCAATTTTGAGCCAACACATAAATGGTGAAGAGCGTCCCATAGCTTTCTCTTCACCAGTTCTGTCGGATACTGAGTCGAAACTTTGTACCACAGAGAGAGAATTGTTAGCTATTCACTTTGACTGCAAACAGTATCGACAAATAATTTACGGCTACAGATTTAAAATAATTACAGACCACTCAGCTCTACAGTGGCTCAAAAATTTAAAAGACCCTCATTCTAAATTATATAGATGGTCGCTCAAATTAAGCGAATACGATTTTTACATTGAGCACAGATCGGGTAAAAATATCGCGCATGCTGATGCTTTAAGCCGTTATATAGGCTGCATCAATACAGATCAGACAGTGGACGAATATTATCCAACAATTGATTTACTTGAAATTGCTCAGCAACAAGCTGGCGATCCAGAATGTCAGCGATTAAAAAATTCAAACAATTACAAATTCAATGATCAAGGCCTCTTAATTACAGTCTCTGACAATTGCCTTCTAGTACCGTCAGGGTTGCGTGATACTGTTCTGCGCCTTTATCACGACAATCCGTTATCAGCGCATTATGGTAGGCAGAAAACGTGTGAACGCATAAAACACAATTCACTTGGCCAAACATCTCAAATGATGTTCAAAAATACGTTCAGACCTGCTACAAGAAACTGCCACAAGACCTGCTATAACTGTGCCACAAAAAAAACAAAAGATGCCTATAAACCACCTTTAGGCACATTCAGTGAGCCCAAAAATGTCTGGCAAGCTATTTCCGTTGACGTAGTTGGACCATTGGATGCATCTGTCAACAGCGACACTGGTGAAGAATATAAATATATACTAACGATAATTTGTCAATATTCTTGCTATTTGTAGATGTTTCTCATGACGAACCTTAAAGCAGAAACAATTGCACAGATTATGGTTAATGATATATTTACCAGATACGGTACGCCTAAATATCTTCTTACAGATCTGGGTACCAACTTCACATCAACAATTATACTCCAGATCTGTGAGCTATTAAAAATCAAAAAAGTATGCACAACCCCCTATCACCCTGCCTCGAATGGTCGTTTAGAACGTGTGCACAGAGACATCGCGAACAATTTATCCCACTATGTGCAAACTGATAAGAATTGGCACAAATATCTACCATTGGTCAAAGCAGCTCACAATTTCACCAAAAACATTTTCACAAATTATACTCCCCATGAAATTGTTTTTGGAACAAAATTTCAGTTTCCCTGGCTTCTGAATTATCAGGAGAAAAATTTACCAAATTTCAATATTCACACCAAATGTCTTTACGACAAAATACAACGAGTTAGGAAATAGGTCAAAACAAATAATGAAAAAGCCAAATTAAGAAGAGAAAAATATTTCAAAAGAAAAACTAGGTGTAGGTGACCACGTTTATTTAAAATCATTTACATCCACGGGAAAATTCATGAAGAAATATCATGGCCCTTATCAAATCTATACAGTATTTCCCAACCACACAGCTTCTATAACTCTCAATAACAATGAGAAAAAATTGGTACACCTCAGCAAGCTGAAAAAGGACCACATTAGAGGCAAATCAAAATCGCACGCCATGAATCTACGGCCAAGAAAAAGATAAAACAAATTTTGCACTTTCTCAAGAAATTTAAATAAATTTCCTGGTGTTGGGAGGAGAGAATGTCATTCTCATCTAGTCCAAGGAAAATGTCCAAAATTCAATTCTAAAACCAAGTTCAAACAGAAACTTATCTTCAGTGTGGTAGACTAATATAATTTTTATTTTTAATAAATACTAATCCAATAAATATTTATTGAATTTCAGGTCACGCAAAGATTTCAACAAATTAATTTTTATAAAGTAAATTTAAACATTTTAATCATTTAATTTTCCTTACAGATTGTGTTTAATTTTAACAATCTACATTTTTTTTTCAGATCTTATAGATAATTGTACTGATTTTCTTTGCAAATCCTTCCTTTAATGTTTTAGGTAGACAAGCAGTAAAAATTCTTTCATGAATAGAACATTTTATATATTTCCTTTATTTCAAATGTTTTAGCAAAGGCGGTCAAATCACAATGCGCTTAAAAGTTATAAGAAATTTTTGGTCATAGAAACATAACAATGTGACTTTCACTGTACAGATGTTTTTCCCAGACACCAGAACAATCAACTTCAAGACAGCCTCAAGACAAAGAAATTAAGCACAGACAAGCCGAAACCTATTCAACGAATGGCCTTTCCAAACCATAAAAGAAGTGATGGTCTACATAGTACAAAGGAGGACAAGTTTATAATGAATTTTCAAATTTATAAAAAGTTTTTTAGGTCAGGCAATGTGGACACCTTTCACTGTACTTTGCCAGATACCAGTGACAATGAATAAAACGTACAAAGGTTTTCTCTACAAACAGGAGAGCCGAATTCTATTGAGGTAACTGACCTGTTAAATCCTATTGAGGTAACTGACCTTAAATCTTTTCTATACCAGGTAAAATCCCTTATCCCTTCAAAAGTAATTGCTTTATATGTCGGCATTTGAACTGTGATTGTCTACGACCCTTATGTATTATAAATATTTATTGCCATGTATTGTGACAATCCTTTCAAATCATATTATCCATGGTAAAAGTTATTAAATAATGATGTATTGTCTTTCTCTCTCTAGCTTTAGAACTATCAAACCATTTTATTTTTATAACTAAGTATATTTTTCCTTAATGAATGAAAACTTCTTAAATCTTCAAATATGTTTTAACAATGTACTCTTTTTCCTCACGACCTTTTAGCAACTTCAAGGCAACTACGAAAGGAATGTTAAACAATTAAAACAATACTACGAAATCTGCTGACATCATTCCATATTTAAAGTATATATGTGCACTCATGAGCTTATTTCCGGAACATTGCGATCGCTTCCTTCCCACAAGAAGAAATTGCGCAATCATTCCTTATTCCTGCTCGCTTAGCTTTAGATTATAATCATAAGCAATAACTATAAAATCTATTATTAATAATAAATTAAAATAATACAATAAACAAAACAATGATATCATTAATACACAAATTTCAATCGACGAAAATAAAAATCACAAGCATTGATAAAATTGAACATATTAAATATAATATATATATATTAAACATAATAATATATATGACCTAAAACTTCGACTATATTGAAAAACTACATTGAGAAATTAAAAACAAAACAAATCAAATCATTCCACTTACTTTCAAAAAATTTATAGGAAAATTTCATAAAATTTAAAACTTAAATTAACAAACAAACTTCCTATAAGAAAGAAACAAATTGAATCATTGCACCTTGACTGAAAATAGGTAAATTTCATAATGAAACTTAAACTATAAACATTAAAACAAAATTCCTATTAGAAGGAATTTAGACTTAGGTAAATTTTATTACTTCAGAAACACTGATAACATGCAATGGACTTAAGTATAATCAGCAAATGGGAGAATAAAAACTGACACTTCTTATTAACTGCGATGAACGCATAATACATATTGACACTGGACTTACATAACATCGTCTTCGACTTCACAAAATGCGTCGACCAAATGGTACAATTTTTATATTTTTATCTTCAGAACCGATTTTTACATAAATTTTATTATTAACTTACTATTATTCACAAATATCATTAATGTTTACATATATTTTATTATTAATTACTATTTAATATTTATCTACTATCCTTGAATTCCTTTCCTTACTTCTCTTCTTTGAATATTTTCATTCATTTTTAACATTACCTTTTTAATCCTTATATATATTAAAAAGAAAAAAAGAAGTTAATTTTAATCATTAATTTTGATCAATAATGTTAAATGAGTATTGTATTAGATTTTATATTGTAATTGTCCGTATTTTTTTCAAAAATTTTTCTTGTTTTTCAAGGTTAACTATCAAAACAACTATTAGCCTTATATGTAAATGTAGCAATTAGAAATATTAAAAATAATAATATATTTGAATTTTAAATAATTAGAACTATCTTCTTATATCATCATATTAAAATAAAACGTCATATGTTAACCATATCTAAGTAATTAAATTAATTTAAACTGTAAATATTTAAACTATATTTTATTGTTCATGATTTTCTATCAATGTTTTTATCAATGTAAACTATTAATTTAATTTAAAACTTTTTTCACCTTTTTTTTTCAATGTTAAACATCAATTTAACATAAACTATTGTTCATGATTTTCAATTTTTATCAATGTAGAGTATTAATTTAACTTAAAACTTTTTTCACCTTTTTTCAATGTTAAGCATCAATTTAACATAACACTGTAAATATTTTTTACCAAAGTATATTTTGAATGATGTTAACGATTCAGACATAAAAGAAAACAATTTAATTTTATAAACTTTTCCATATTTTTGTCAATATTTTTTTTACAAACTGAAGACATTTTCATTATCTGATTATTTTAAATACTCGATTTAAGCTAAATATTTTTCATGATAATTGTATATTTTTTGAATTACTGCCATGGACTACGAATTCATGAATTCATTCTCTCCCTCTCTCTCCTTCGTTTTTATATATGACACAAGAAGACATCATTATCGCTAACTTGCAACATCAGCTAGCTCTCAACATCACCATCGCTAGCTTCACCATCCTTAGCTAGCTCTCAACAAGGCCATCACTAGCTTTCTGCTACATAAGCTAGTTTTCATCATCATAGCTAGCTTTCAACAACACTGGCTAGCTTGCAACAGCATCATCGCTAGCTTTCTGCACCAAAAGCTAGTTCGCTAGTTTCAACAAACCCAGGCTAGCTGCAACAAACTCGTAGCCAAACCAGATGAGCTACAAAGATACAACATTCAGCAGCACGCTCCAATTTTTCACCGTGAAAATTTTCTTCAGGAGAGGGGATGATGAAATGGCAAAAGAGAAAAGGACCCTCTCTGGTACTTTCTAACTTAAGCAGGCTAGAGTGGGAGAACCTGTATATAAGCCAGTGAGAATCTACCTAACGGATCTATCTATATCTATCTATCAGATTCAACCATACATCGCATCGTGTCATATCTCTACTCTCACCTTTTATGCTTTAAAATCATTAAAAGTCCAGTGCAGTTTGTGTAAACTTATAGCTATATTATAACAGTGTCTTCATATCTCGTCTAATTGATCAAACCTAATTTCTCTCCTCATCAACTCCATTATACTAATAAGTTGAACTTCCTTTTAAAACAACATTCCCAGTAGTTTTTACATAATATAGCATCAAGTTAGAATTGTTCAGTAAAATTAAACATTAGAAAAAAGTAATTAGTTTTAGTAAAGGGCTTTCTTTTGCATTAGCATAAGAGGTTTAATTTCGTTTAATAAATTTTTATTTGATTGAACGAAAGGATTGAAATGATTGAAAAATGCTATTACATATGCAGTAACAAGATGGGCGTTATGCTCTAAATCTAAGCCACACTCTGAGACCCTTTCATCCTGATGAAAAACTGAAGGATGTTAAAAATTTTTATTGCCGCAAATCATAGTGTATTTCATTTGTTTCATATGTTTCAATGATTTGCATAAACAAAAACAGATTTAATAGCAATAAGATGCCAATATTCAGTATCAAACTTTAATGGGAATTTCTACAATAAGATGTTGCTGAGTCTTTCATGGAATTGTCCCACGCTTCTTTCAGGACATCTTAATTTAGAGAGATATCTCTAATTAATAGGGTTTCCATCGGGTCTCAGTCCTCTTTGTCAGTTTCCCTGAGTTTTGAGATGTTCAGTTTTCGAATAGGTTGTTTAAGAGTTGCTTCCTTTAAAATTATTGCCCAGTTTGTTTTCGGAATGCTGAGATTCATGGGTAAATTAGGTCTGGAATTGATTTCTGATTTAAACCCGGTTTGTTTTTCTTTGGTAACGCAGGCTTGGTCCCTGTCTGCTACAACCGTCAATGGTAATAATAATTAAGTTTTGACTTAATTAGGTTACCTAAAGTTGGGGGGGGGGTTGATATTTCTTTGATGATCAGTTAGAAATTAGTTTAATAATAATAAAGACAACCCCACTATATAAGATTGTCGCGTATTCATTACTGCTCAAACACATTACTAACATTTTGTAATTGTGTTACAGATTTATGGTGTACAGACTGAGGATCATTTGCCACAATCAGCTTCAATGCCAGGTGATTATCCAATTCATTTTCTTTCTTATTTGAAGTTTAATTTAAATAAATGAATCTTATTGAGTGACGGTCCGCGATGCTGGGACATTGATACCATTTTGTGGTCACCGACCGAAATATTATTGACGGCACACTAAATATTTTCTACCGTGTACATTATCATATCTCCTTTTGAAAATTTAAATACTGTGTAATATTGCATTCCAATATGATCACTTAGTTGTTTTGATTACTCCATTATTGTTACCCTTTGTACAACACCTTTACGCCAACCACTGTGGACATTCTACTCCTAAGACCAGAATCATTAACCACATATTATCAGAGAGAAACAGTTTATTGAGAATTATTACAATTGGTCAAGTGGAGCTGCTCAACTATATTGAGTTGCCAGACAACACAGCGTACTAATCAGCTGTTCAGATATAGGAAAAACAACACAACAATGTGTATAAGTAAATCACTGATAGCAAATGTAAAGAAAAATTATTAAATGACAATTGAAAGCAGAAATTGCTGAGTGAACAATTGTCCATAGTACAATTAAATAAAAAGTAAAACAACGTTAATATGATTATTAGCTATAAATATGCTAAGCTATAATGCGCAGAGTCAGCTAAAATATATTTCACTAAGGAAGCTAAGTCATCGAGGCTAATGCCTAGTGTTAAAACGAAGTTCGTCGTAGCCTTTGGTATTACACATCTTGATCCGAACCACAGACCCTGCACTCTAAACTCCCTCTCTCCAAATTTTTCTTCAAATTTATCTTTATAGAAAGGGATGCACTTATCATAAATTTTCCTTTTATCTTCTGAACCAGTTCAGCCTGAGTCGGGTTATTATTTTCAAAACAGATGGTAGGATCTAAGAATACGCTGCATTACTATTCTTTGCAAAGGAAATAATATCGGCATACCTTGCTGATCCGTCGGTATCCACTGCAAAATTAGAAAATCCTTTCTGCTCCAGCAACTCCATTATCTCATGTATCATCCTGAGGTGACGGCGAGTTATGAGAAGCATGTTCTCCGGACATTACTGGTGTTTCGAGCCCTCTCCGCATTTACGACAAAGGGGACCAACAGCTCCTACATACTGACCACTCGCTCCGGGTACGGCGCAAAGAGGGGCATAATTAATATTAAGCTTTAGCGCATTCGTCCATTCAGAGCCCAAAAAGACAGACTTTTTTTCAAAAATGAATTTATTTAATTTGGGGTTATCCTTGAAATGGCAGACCCTCTGCCCTACCACTTACATTACCCGCTTACAAAGGACTTTTCTCTTAATTGCTGTTTAATCTTTTTTATACTTGGTCACTTATCAACATTGTCTAAAGCAATCCCTAGGCGTGTGGTGCATTCCCTTGTCTCCGCTTGGTAATCAAAAATCAGCTGAAGTGTTCGTCCTGGACATTTTTCAGCTTTTGAACAAGAGACTTATGCTGTGAAGGGCTTCCCATTCGCATCTAGCGCGGGGAGAGTATCGACGGGGAGTGTATATCATTGCCGAGGTTAATTTGCAGATAGACCGAGCATTGTCTTCACACTTGTCTGATTATAATATCGGTACCCTCGAGCATTAAGTTTAATGTCGAATTAAGTTTTGTCAATGGGGCTGATTGAAGTGGGTACACAATCATGGGAAATACGTACTGGTCCAGAATTTTAATTTTTGAGACTTGAAGTGGTCACCTTATTCAAATTGTCATCCAGTTTTTTAATGGAATTTTCATTCAATGTCAGTTCAACAGTGAAGAAGGTGCATCCCAGGTACTTGATATTATCAGTAATGCCGCTGGATTCTATACAGTCACCGTTTATTAGCCAAGATGCTTTTTTACAGGATACGATTTTCCACCTCTAAAGCGGTACTCTTCTTCAGATTTATATCGAGACCGATTTCCCTCAGCAGTTTATCATTAAATTTATTATTCTCTCTGCATCCTTAATGCTGTGGGAAGTAACAACATGTTCATCAGCTAAACCAATTAAAGCAATTCTCGCATGTTCGACGCTCAATTTATACCATATTGAGCCGCCAGATGGCAGTCACAAAGTTCTTCATACAGCTGATCGATGGCCAAGTTGAAGAGAGAAGGCGAGGGTGGCCCTGTGGATCGGAATTTGGCTCGTTTTTGGCCCGGAATTTGGCCTGTTGAAATGGAAATGTTGTTATTTGTGAGAAGTTCAGCAATAAGGTTCTTAAGATCGTTTGAGACACCTCTTTCTTCAAGACAATGAATTATATGAGAATGACCCACATTATCAAAGGCCCTGATTACGTCAAAAAACGCTCCAACACAGTAATTATGACAGCATACTGTACTATCTCACATATGCTGTCCACAAATCTAGCCTTAACATGACATCCCGGCAATCCTCTGATAAATCCTCTTTGACTTTTGTGGAACTTCACCTGATTTCTTAGTACGCGTCCAGTACTTTCTCAATAATTCTCCATAGAATATGATATATAGTTATGGGCCTCCAGGATGATATTTCTGTAACGGCTCCTTTACCTTTGCAGATCAGAACTGTTCTTCCTTATGTAAGAATTTCGGGCATATAGGCTGTTCTGAGCATAATTTCTATAGGTAATAATTTTTAATACATGAGCCACGTCTAGGGCTCGAAAAATCTAAAATTCAAAGTTTTGATATCCTTTAATCCATTAGTTTTATCGAATGTTTACTTTTACCTTTTACTTTCTTATTGTGCAGACTCGAAATAGAAATACTATTACATGGAAAACGAATTGATGTAGTTTTAATTATCGAGACGCATTTCACTGAAAGATCACTAGTATAGTAGATAATATTGTGAAGACTATGTTGTGTGAAACAATTGTAACGGCATGCAAACACTTGCTGAGATAGATTAATTAAGGTGTAGGTAACAAAGGAAACTTACAAAACATGTATGTTCTCACAAGAAACTAAAGAATGATTGGATAGCATTAAATGCGCAATGTTGCATATCTAATTCCATTTGCATACTAAGACAGTTGCAATCATATACTAGATATCTACTAGAGGAGACTGAGAAAGAGTTGTTACTTCTGGTTGGCCCCTGACAAATCAACTTTTGATTCAATCCGCTAATAAAAAAAAAAACTCTTGTTAATTTTTACCGACGTTTCGGCAAATTTATTGCCTTCTTCAGGGTAAAAACTTCTTAAAAACTATAGTTTAACTTGTGATATACCATCACAAGTTAAACTATTGTTTTTAAGAAATTCTAACAAGAAATTTTACCCTGAAGAAGGCAATAAATTTGCAGAAACATCGGTGAAAATTTAAAAAGAGTTTTTCTTTTATGAACGAACCTCAACCTCTATTTTACAACATTGAATACAGCAGTCGTAACGAACATATATTATATTATTGTAGTCGTAACAAAACATTATATTTCTTAGATACTCACCTGACACCATGTATTATACTAAAGTAAAACAGTTCTTAATCTGCCACATTTATTTAACAAAGAACTAAACAGGTTAAAATCTCACCAGTTATCTTTATAATAATCGATCATCTAATCATATGTAACGTATCGATTGAAACATCAATCGATCACTTCAATACACCATACGTCATCACACTGGGTACTGAACACACTGGGTGGTATGTTCTGAACATCAGCATGTGCGGCTCCCCAGAAACTGGGTTTACATGCGTCATCCGTGGAACAACCAAACATTTATTAAAAATTCCAAGTTTGATGAAGATTTGTGAAATAAATTGTGATTAGTGATACTAGAATTGTGATAATTGATATTAGAGTTGTGACAAGTGATAGAGTTGTGATAAGGGCACTGACAAGAAACCGCTTGAGTGTTTCACACTACGTTTTTATTCCAACACTCTCAATAATCTTACTCAATGCTTATAGATTTTCTTGATTACTCGGTGGCTAATTAAAATACACAATTTTCAGGCCGGTCAGTAAGTTAAATTATTTTATGTTTTTTTTATATATATATATATATATATATAAATATGTGTGTGTGTGTATGTGTGTGTGTGTTGTGTAATACATATTTTGAAAATAAAAGTATAGTAGTTATTGAAAATGTTAAGTTCAGCTGTGTGTGTACGGGTGTCCGTTGATTACTAATTACTTTTCAGTTTCAGAACGCTGCAATCACTTTATTGTTGTTGTGGTTGGTTCCGCAGAGCTGGAAAGCATCAGAGATATTTACGTGATATCCTGCTTCTTTTTGTGGTCATCGACCGGTTTCGGGCGTTCGCCCATCATCAGGATGCGTTTATCAAATTCAGTTTATATACAGACTGGTCATTAAAAGTTTTTGTTAATGCCTAACTAGGTCAAGAGTGGGAGAGGGATGGTCCAGAGTGGGAAAAAAACACAAGTTTGAGTCTTTAAAAGGCACATTTTTCTCTAAACATGGAAACATCCCACACGTGGGGATCTATATCTTAAACTACTTGTGTTGAGGGAGATTCGCTTTACAATTAATTATCCATACTATCTTACTATTATATTTATTTATTTATAATAGCTTGAAATAACTCTGTGTCAGCCATAGGCTGCTGAGAAATAGTCACTGACAAGAAATGTCAAATTACGAGTTGTATGATCGTAAGATAGTATAGATAAATAAATAATATTTTGTTAAACAAAGTAAACCAATAAACAATCAATCAATCAATCAATCAACAATCTACAATCTATATTAGCAGGTTGTTTGACGTCACCAATATATTTCGCATTTCACCCTTCTCCATTAAACACGCCATCCACGCACGCATGTATATCTAAATATGGGTTCTTTACATGCGTACATATAATAAGTCTAAACTATTTCAATTGCGGACTTTTTAGAAATATATTTAAAAAGCTTAAAGACAATGATCTAATAATCATAAGAACCGATAAAGGGAACAGTACTGTAATCATGAGACACGACGACTACGTTAACAAAACACGAGCATTTATGACAACAACACACACACACACACACACACACACAACTAAAAAAAAAACACAAAACAGTTCCAGCGACGTGTCAAACAGCATTAAAAACAGCGACACTAGTCATTTCACTCCGGGAAAGATTCAAATACACATGTATGAAACCTAGCGCACCCGTTCTAAAACACTACCAAAAATACACAAACCTAACATCCCCATCTGGCCCGTCATAAACTACACGACAGCACCAGCATACAAACTGACACAGCATCTGGCTAAAATAATAAAAGACAAAGTTAAGCTCAATGACCCTTTCACTATAGGAGAACACAAACCTAATACAATTAATAGAGAATATAAGACTCATACCAACCTCTCGTTTGATATCCCCTGATAGCACCAACCTATACTCCTCCATTCCTGTCACAAACTGGACATAATGAAACAGAAGATGAAACAAGATGAATCCACGCAATTCATTCACCAACTTACAAACTTTACAAAACAGAACGGAACAGAACTACTTCAGATTCGACAACAAGTTCTACCATGCCACCGATGGCCTGGGAATGTGGCACCCCACATTAACTATCCTATCAGAAATATTCATACAAAACATGGAAGAGGCTTACTACCAAAACTGAAAGAGGAGTTCGGGGTAACATTTTGTGCACGTTACGTGGACGACTCGATCCTCATACCGGAAAATGACATTGACCATAGACAAATTGTTACATTAGCTTAACAACATAAACTAGAAAATAAAATTCACGCACGAAAAAGAAATTAACAACACCCTCAACTTCTTAGACATAAAACTTACAATAAACTGGAGAACGGAATATACAGAAAACCATCTACCGCCGATACAATCATACAGTTTCTGAGGAGTTTATTAACGACATTTGCACTGTACCCATTGTTCTTGGCTATGATGTAGATTGTAATTCTCGTTTGTGGTTCGCGGGTGGGAGGGGTGTACATTTAAGTCTATCGTCAAATGTCTCAGTGAAGCTAGTTTGTGTTGGGTTGCTTGTTTGTGTGGGTAGGATGGTTGGAGTTGTGTGGTATGATTGTATCGATGGTGGTTGGTTTTCTGTATATTCCGTTCTTCAGTTTATTGTCGTTTCTTGTAAATGCGAAATGCGAAATATATTGGTGACGTCAAACCACCTGCTTATATAGATTGATTATTGATTGTTTATTTGTTAATTTTGTTTTGATTATTTTGTTTAACAAAATATTATTTATTTATCTATACTATCTTACGATCATTCAACTCGGAATTTGTCATTTCTTTTACAAATTCAGTGACTATTTCTCAGCAGCTCACGGCTGACACAGTGTTATTTCAAGCTGTTATAAATAAATAAATATAATAGTAATATAATATAATGGATAATTAATTGTAAAGCGAATCTCCCTCAACACAAGTAGTTTAAGATATAGATCCCCACGTATGGGATGTTTCCATGTTTAGAGAAAAATGTGCCTTTTAAAGACTCAAACGTGTTTTTTCCCACTCTGGTACCATCCCTCTCCCACTCTTGACCTAGTTAGGCATTTAACAAAAACTTTTAAAGACAAGTCAGTGTATAATTGCTCTTTGCAAGTTTGTGTTATCATACTGTTTGACAAACGCATCCTGATGATGGGCGAACGCCCGAAACCAGTCGATGACCACAAAAAGAAGCAGGCTATCACCTCGTTGCCAACCTCTTGCATTTTTCCAGGTTGTAACACAGTCCTAACGTTCCATGTAGCCATGGACAAATCTTTCGGTATTTTTTCTTTTTTTTTGGTATTTCCTTTTCTCGCCAGGATCGTTGCCATTATTTCCATCCATTTTTTCTTGAATTTTGGGTTTCGTAACCTCTATTTTTTTTTACAAGATGGGGGAGTTGGCCCCTATGCTCAACCCCTATTCCTAGAGGACCGGTGGCTTTGATTTTGGGGTGCCCTCCCCTAGGAAGTTGCCTTCACCATGGCTATAGAGTTCTTCCTACCCTTTCGCAGTAGACACTTGCCTCGGGAGGCTGCCGTTGACACCATGTCGAGTTCATCCGCCAACACTCCCTAGATGTAAGCCCTGCTGCCAGCCTACACCATCCTGGCCAAAGTTGGCCAGAACCCCCGTCTCTCGTTTGTTCGCTGATCTAGACCTCCGAAGGGATTGGTTACCACAACCTTGGTCAAGATTGCTCAGCTTAACAGGGTTCACCGCGTGAAGGTGAGATGGAGTAAGGGGTGGAGAGGATAAGAGATGTAATAATACATATAAAAAAGGTCCTATCATCAGTTATACAAGTTAACTAAAAAAACGACTAGATTTATTATCTTAATATGAAAAACAAAATAATCATAAAAACAAAAATTTTAGTAAACACATATTTAACAAACTGTACAATAAATATTTATGCCTTTTCCTTGTTTCAAAAATAAACAGGTGGATATTATTAGGATGATTTAATATATCTATGAGTGATGGATATCTTTTGTAATCTTGTGTTTCTTCAAACTTTAGAGACAGAAAGACTGGCCATTCAGCAGAAAATAGTTAAAATCATCTTTATCCCAGCACGTGCTTCATAGACGCAATTATTATCTGTCCAACCGAACTGAAGGCAAGTTTTCCTTTCGCGTAAGACCAAGTGAACTCCCAATACAACATTCCTTAATAACAACCTCTTCCCCCATCCAATCCTCTTTCCCAAAATATATGCTGTAAACACAAATTCTCCTCCAGTGTAAAAAATTTATATAAAGACTAGATATAAATATATGGTTTTTAAACTTTTTCACTTTCATTGCCAAGTATCGAAATATAAGCACATTTAATAAAGGCGAATAAAACGCTGCAATCTATTTATTTGTGTCTGTATAGAATTCTGATTTAGTTCACATATGTATTTGATGATTTTTTCCTCATCACCGTACCCCTGCGCTGACGAAATTCATTTTATTACGTGCTTAACAAAGGATTACACTTGTTTTTTTTCGCTTATAATAAACAATCATATAAAAATACACATACATACAACAATTAAAAGAACATAATTAATTTAATAATTAATGGGCACAAAAGTAATAAACTGAAATTAATAATAATAATATAGGGAACGGAATAGCTAAGTGGTTAACATACTCGACTCCCACGCGGAGGTCCCGAGTTCGAGCCCAGCTGTGCTGCCCTTAGATTTTTTCTTCCTAGGAGCCTCTCTACAGCTAACTGTCCGGTGACAGATAGTGTTGTCTGTAACGAGAGAACACTGTTCGGAGGCCGGCAGTGCACTGAGAAAGCTCCGGGCGCCAATGACCAAAGATGTTGACGCGCCTTAATTAAAAAAAAAATAATAATAAAGAGACATATAAACACATATGAATTATCGTAGCTAAAACCAAATTTATTATTCACAAATTTATTCAATTCATTCGAATAGTACTTCAATAAAGTTGAATGTTTAACTGGCTAGCTACCACCGTTGGTAACTGCCAATTAATGAGCCGACTCCTATCATGTTCCAATAGAGGGCATTCATACTATAGGTGATCCAAGCACTGTATTGCTTCCAGATGACATAGACAATTTCAAAGCGATGCAAATATTCTCTACTTTTACCGTGTCCGCTGAGAATTTATTATATCGCCCTAAAATGAACCTCCATTCTGGCCATCATTAGGAAAAAACTTCCGAGTGTGAGATCCCTTCTCTGTACTTTTCCATTGAGTCTCCCAGTTTCCTGGCTTTGCTTCGATGTCATCCTCCAAATATAGATTTTAGGCACTCTAAAGTACTTCACCTGTAGGATGCTATCCATTGCTGCTCTATCAGCTGCCTCATTTCCTAGCATTTAGTGGTGAGACCAAAATGCGCTTTAATGAAAGTTGAATCACCAGAATAACAGTTATTTAATAGGTATGTATAACCTGTATACACTATACACACATACACACACATATATATATATACATTTGTATTATATATTATAGATCATTCGCTAAAAACGTTTTTGTTTGTACATGTCGCAAACACTGTCTGACACTGTTTCTCTTATAGCAAACACTGTCTCTGATAGGAACAGTGTAAAATAAATATGATTTATTAAGATCATATCAACATTTTTTCGCTCTTTGATCAGTTATTTGCACACATTTCTGGTAGCGTATTACCACTTTTCTTAAACCAGTATCAAAGAATCAGCTGCTAATGTCCTGAACTCTTGAGCTCATCGCCAACTCCAAACCGCTGCGATGCATCCTGTTTCTTTAAAGTACATAGAAATAATAGTCAGTGGGCGCCAGATAAGATAGGAAGTATGGTCAAAAATTTTCCAGCGAATTGTCTTAACAATTCAACAGTTCAGACTGGAGTGAGTTCAATTTGTGTGAAGTCAGCCTTAACAAAAGCATGCAGAAGCACTATACCCATTGGTCTGTACCCGCAATCAATAAAACAAATATATAAACTAGATTAGATTGTTGCAGGGATATTGCAGTACCACCTGAAATATCTATTGTGCCCTTGGAACCATTTCGATGCCCTGACCATCACCGGGCAGTGAGCTATAGAGGCTCCTAGGAAAATAAAATCAGGGACGTCATTTTGTAGTTGTTATATACTCTTGTTACATCGACCTGTTTGGCATTCGTCTATTATCAGAACGTCTTGCTAAACAATGTGCTAACACAGGCTTGCACAGAATCAAATCAGTTTACACACTCAGCAAACGACTGCAGTGATTTATTTTTCAGATAATTTTCGTGGAAAGCGATCTTCGATGTTTCCCAGCACTGCGGACCAACTACAACAAATCATAAGAATTGGCTTAATTTTCTAGTAAGCAACTAAATCCTAATTAATGATGCAAACATACCTAATAAATCGTAAATTCTTTAAAAGTTATCATACACAGTTAAGGAAACCATTTCATTATTTAATATTATTTTAGTATTTTATCTATTTATTAATGTTTTCCTCATATTTGTTTTTCATTTTTATTTTTTTAATTTTACATATTTTACATATATGTATTCCAGATCGTACCATTTATATTGTTTAAGTTTTTAGCTAATGATAACATATTCCGTTAGAAACGTTTGTATATATATATTAAATAATATTAATATATACTATTTCTTGCTCGGAGAAAATGTATCTCTAAAAGCAATAAACTATCTAATCTAATCTAATAAATCTAATATAAACTATTTGAATAAAAAAAAAAAAATATTTGTAAATAGAAAATAAGAGTGAATAAATAAATATAAACTCAACTAAATTATTTAGATAATAAAAAAAACCTAATAAATACAAGAATAAAGAATGCATACAAGAATTAAAGAACTATTTTATTTCTTGATTAAACTGAACATCTTAGACGGGCGATAAGAAGAACATTAATTATTATTTCTTGATTACTTACAAACTAATTGCTAAAAATTTGCCGACGGACGGGGTGCCCTCCCAGTGTGCGGAGGCCCCTTGGGTCTGGTCTTACATTTTTATAAGGTATCATAATTAAATGAATATGTAACAATTAAGGTTACTGACCGCCACTAAGTTGGTTGGACGTAAACACCTGAAATCATCGTTAAATACATCTTCAGACAGTTTGTCTCACTGAACTTTTTTTGTATTATTTATTTCTATTTATTTTACAAGATTAAAAAAAAAAAATGTCAAAATTAAAGTGCGATGTAACTGGAAAATAGAGGAAGGAGAGCTTCTTAACACCTTCGGCTTCAATACTTTTAGGCGCCAAAAGGTTCCCGCTCTAACAAGATGGCCGACCAAGATGGCGGACTAGTATGTGCCCCTATAGCGCGATCTCCTATCTACTCCATTCCTAGTTGTGGACTCGTCTATGAGATGTTTTGTTATGTATTGTAGGTTCTGATTGTGTCTCTCATCTGTTTAATGCTTCTCTATGATTCTATATTCTAGAACATCTATCTGTATCACAGGTAAATTCTCCATTTCATTAGATCTTTTATTAGTTATGTATGACAATAGTAGTTGTGTTGTTTGTCAGCTAATTACGTCCTCTATTGAAACTGACATTGCAATGTGATTATATTTTTTGTAACTAAATTTGTGCATTACGTCATTTTCTGTAGGCAGTCTGGTCATCAAACCCTCTCTTTTGTACTGCTTTTAGGGACATTATTCTAATACTAAACGTCCACTTGTAACAGGAATCGATCAACTTCGATAGGGTAAGAAAGCTGCTTCATTCTGTAATCAGATTAATCATTTCTACTTTTACAAGTTGTTCGCTCTTTACTTTTTGAATTAGTAGTAGAGATGGAAGTGAGAAGCACGTGCAGATATGGAGGGGGTATAGGCAAGAGATTGTGTAAGAATGCAGTCAGTGATGCAATTGTGACGTATGAAACTGTATACGTATGTGTGTGTGTGTGTGTGTGTGTCTGAGTTGTTGAGCGCGCCCTCAATGTCAGTATTCTTGCAGCCAGAGTGCAGTGCATACATATATTACACAGTGCGTATTTAGTTTGAATATTGCATGTGCAAATCCAGTCTACAATTCATGTGTAGATCGCGGCCCTATGTCCGTCGCATTCCCCCTTCAGCAACGAGTCATACAGCTACTTGCTCTAACCCAGTCTACAACCGAAAATCTCCTTTCCTTTCTCAACTAACCTTCTATTAACAATATAGACTCTTAAATTGGTGCAAGAGTTTGTTTGTGTGCACACGAATATTCGCGAAGAAATAAGGAATACAATTTGTAATGGTAATATAACCCATTTTTGTTATTTAAATTTATTTTGACTCTCGTTCCAACGTGTAGGTAATCATCTCAAGTTTTACTTTAACTCACTAGTTTAAGAGGAAGTACTGTGATCAGCAATTTTACGAATTTGATTGTTCATGGAAATACAGGTTTAGTGATTTGGAAATCGTGAATTGAAAATCGCAGAAGTTCAAACTTGACCTTTTGTTTAGTTGCTGCCAAGTGATCTGACAATAAGTTTTTGGCCGGAATGATCAACGGGAAATATCATTTTCACGGAAATATTTTTCGTTTTTCCTGAATTTTCCTCAAAATAGGTCCACAATTTTCTTTAAACTTGGCTCCATCATCTAGTTTATGGAGATCTGAAATTTTTATTTAAATCATTTTGCTAAAAAAATCCGATTAATGCGCGTTCTTTGTGTCTTAAAACATTAGGTTTAACATTACAAGTGCAAAGTTGCATTTCTTGCGACTTTTCCCATGTGGGCACTTTCGGTACCTGATATATCATAAATACTAAATGAGCATAATGTGACCAAAATGTAAAGCCCTGGTTGGTTTCCTACACTTTTGCTGAAATTCAAAGTCTGGGAAGATCGCTCAACCGGAAGTACAATTGTACTGATTGTATTTTTAAACTTACCAGCATTTATCAAAACGGCCCTATCGAGCTGTATCCAAGGGATTAACTTGGAATGTCCAAATATACATATAAATATCTAGATTTCCTATTAGAAACATTTTCTGTAAATTCATGTAAGCAGATTGTAGTGAAACGGGCACATCAGGTTACTCTCTTAACGGCCAGTTCAGTCTGCTTAGATGTCGCACATATTTTCTGAATCAGTATGACATAGTTTAGTACCAATCAGAAGGCTCCCCTATTCTATTACAGTTTACTACTTCTGTGCAAGTATCCATAAAAACAAGATTTCCAGTACTGTAGGTACGAAACCCTCGCTATGAATCATTTAGATCTTAAGATTGGTTTAATAATTAGAAATATCACAAAATTCGCCACTTCTATCAACTGTTTCTATTATAATTGCAGCTAAATGCCCTTGGTCCCCGTCATAGTTTCTAATTTCCCTAAGCTAGTTTAAATTATCCAAATTAGGCTATAAATTTGTTATTCCACTGTTGATTTAATTGAATATCTGGTTAAAATTGTATTCCTTTAATAATGCCAAACTGTTAGTGATAATTCTGCAACATTTTATTAGTTTCTATTACTGTTATCTATGAAAAGTTAATTAGCAAATTTCTTTTGAAATAAATGAAGCAATATGCTGTGAATAGCACAATGTTTCACATGTGAAATAACCAGTGCTGATATAAATTTCTTTGTAACTGCATTGACTGACGATCTGTTGGCAACACTGAATGCTGAGTCAGCTGATTCTACACAGCTCTCATACATTAATTCATTTATTTATATATACACACACATCAGTCTGTCCTACCTACTATTGTACCTCACTTCCTTCTTTTGCTCACTTGTGCTATTTTATTAACTCAATATATTCATGATTGAAAAAGAAGGTTGCATAATCTGAAAGAAAGCTGTAATTTTCAATGAACTTGGAATTTAAGTTTCAAAGAGGTAGGGCCTCTGTTGCCTTCTCTTATTGCGGTCAAGGGAAAGCATTGCGATCATATCAGTTTCTCGAAATTGAATTTACATTGAATGCAAGTTTTGGGACCTCCAGAAAATCTATTTTTAGAAATTGGTCTATATGTATTGGCATGTCTGTATGGCTGGTACAACTCAAATACGGGAAATCGCAGAAAGTTGAGCTTGATATTTCATTAGGTTAGGGGTCGCGAACTGGCGCCTGCTAAGGCTTTGTATTCGGCCGCCACCCTCATGATTTCTTTTGTAAAAACAATGCTTCCAACATCTTGTACGAATTAAAACAGAAAAAATTATATTTTCTAAAATACATTTTCTCGCCTGTCAAATTATGTAATTCAATCGTTTTCTTAAATTATAATTGAACTTATATTTTCTTAACTTTTAATAATTTTAGAGGGTTCTGGATAAACAGTAATGTTGAGGTGGCCTCTAAAGTGCCACTTTAGTGCAATGTATGGTTCTTCCACCTTTATAATGTTAAGATACATTAGAAACATTTCTAGAATCTCTCTAAAATTTCAAGAAAATCGGGAACCTGAACTGCATCCTTTCAGAATAGATTATGATTTCAGAATTTTCTCGAAAAAGCAATTGTAGTGTTTTTCTTTAAAGTGAGAATGATAATTGTAAATTAGATAAACGTATTACTTTTATTTGAAACATTTTTTTGATAATTGATTTTAAGAGTTACTGCGGAATTTGTGGCAAAAAAGTTGTTTGAATTTGTTCAGTATTACTGGCGCTCCCTACTGGACTGCACTACAAGATAATCACTTTTACTAACTGACTTGGGTAGGTACTTGTCACCAAACCACTTTTATATATGTGGAGGGCAAATGAATAAAATGAAGATTAGAGAAAATTTGTTCAGTTACAGTAATTGTATTAACAGCCGTAAGAAGTGGTGGGAGATTAGATATTTTTAGTTTGTTTTGGTCCACACAATAATAATGATTAAATCCCCACCCCCCCGGATTGTGATTAAATTTGAGAACCCTGATTTATGCGCTATCCTAGACAAGACAATGGGTTTTAATCACAACTGAACACTGTAAATACCACTTTAATGAAGGAATTATTCAATTTTTCTCAATTGTCAAAAAATATGGCTCCAGTGATTTCCTTTAAACTTGGTAATTCAACTTACACAAACAATGATCAACAAATTCTACTTGAAATGTTTGTCTGGGTAAATTTATTCTGGGGATGCTGTGGACATGCTTTCCCCAGAGCTATTTTTTTTTTAAATGCCTATTTTTTCAGGCGGGCTTAACGTCCAACTACCAAATTAGGTGTCGTGGACGGGGGCGGAAGCACATACTTTACTGTTAACATTTTCCATACCAATATAAAATTTAGCAGTTATACGCGGGACTCGAACTGGGGTCCTCCCATTTACAAGTCCATGCTCATAACCACTACACTAACACCCGCCCCATTTATATTGTGCCGTTCATCCAGTTAATTAAATTTTTATAAAAATTCCGAGTTTGAGGAAAATCTGTCCAGCTGGAAGTACCACTTTTCTGATTGGATTTTTAAGGTTTTTCTCAGGTTCGGAAGCGGCTGTATAGATGTTCTTTAAACTTGCTTCCCAATTTCCCATATAATCTACACTTTTATTTGAAACATTCTCCGAGAAGATTCTAGTTGTGAGTTTTGTGGAGCTAGAACGATAGACCCTTAACAATCAGATTTACTTCAGGATATACTTTTTTCACCCTTACATACTCCACCGCTAGGGGTTTAGGTTCTTTGGAGGAGATTGTTATAATGCAACAATGTCGCTTTCTAAAACTACTATTACACTTGCCTAAAAATCATCCTCCATTGCTTGCATGACGTTTACATGTCTCCGTTTAAGTTGGTATTTGATGCACGTGACATTAAATTGAGCAGTAAAAACTTAAAAACATATAATGAATTCAACTAATTAATTTGGTTAGACACTAATAATTTAAAGTGTAAAGAGGTAGCCCCAAATTGACATTGTACTAATTAATATTTTTCCATTTTTCCAGTGTACAACAATATAAATAATATGTTTATACCTTAGACTTCACTAGAGCAAATAGGTCTACTGAGTACTGTCGTATTAAATTAACTTTGGCCAAGGAATCATCAATTGGGACATGTTTATTTTTATGTATGCCAAAGAAATGTTCTAGATTATTTACCCAGATTCGTTTGATGGGAAAAATTATACAAATCTCGTAATATGGTATCTGACATGTAAAATTAGGCATTCTAATTTCTTTAAATGAAGTTGATAATTTGGCTAATGTAATATGCAAATTTTTGTCCTTAACTGAATTAGAATAAGTTTGATATTCTGTGACGACCAAATAATAATTTTGGAACGTTTAACTCTTCAAGATGACCAATCTGAAATTTTGTTATAATTATGAACTCATTATTAAAATGATTAAAATTTAGCCATTTTATAAAATCTAACAGTTCTGAACTTTATACTTTATAATCAAGCATTTATATTTTGTTTTTGTTTACTGCTCCAGTAAATTTGATGTGATTGTACTTTCTTTTCATTTTCAATTGAAGGCAACACCACTTGAAACGGCTATATATTACAACAAACCTTTCTATCCATCTATCCGTCTACAATTCTACATATTTCATAATTATATTATTGAATGTTTATCGAAAATACGATAATGAACCTTAAAAAGAAGTTGATCAGTCTGCACGAGAATATTTCTGCTTATTGAGAAAAAAAACTTTCATTAAGATAAAATAAAAGAAAAGAGAATATGGTAAAATTCTGTATAAAGTTATTTTAAAATAAAAGTTTACATAAATGGAATTAAGAGGAAGTGTTGAGGGTTGAGGGGCTAGTGTGATATTAACACAGAATTTATTAAATTCGTAACTGGCTGGCGGGAGAGCGAGCATATTCACTTTAATGAGCAGCATGCAAGTTGGTGGGCGAGCGTGCCTCCCCCCACTCACTCGAATTCCAAGTTATTATCTTCACTGTCCCGAACATGGCTTTTTTTCAAACATAGGCGTAAATATACAGCGTGTTTTTGCAAATATACAAAGCAATCGAATTGTTGTGTTTGAAATAATACTGTTCAGCCATGTCTCTCAAATTTTAGACCGGAGACTGTGTGTAACTCGTTAATTCCACGTCTGCCAACATCAGTTATCTTCATTCAGTTCTTACATGTGTACCACAGGGGGGGCATACTTGTTTCTCTATTTTAAAGTATTCATTGCTGACCTCCTCTGAAACCCCGAGGCCAATTATCTTCACCAACGTCGATGATATAGCCATTCTGTACCTGCCCTAGCTATCAAAATACTTGAGCGCTAGTTCTGCCAATAGAAAATCAAGATGAATAAACAGATATACATATTTTACCTTCAACCACAAAGCTCTTCCTCCTTGTACTCCAATGACATTCCTATTTCCGAAGCGGATCCAGAAAAATATCTCAGACTTTATCTGTACAAAACATCACCTATACACTGTATTATAAGGATGGACTCGAAGAAAGATACAAAATTTTGACTGCTCGACAAAAAGTTTTAACTTGACGTTCAAATAAAAGAAAACTAGATTTGACTTCCTCATCGCCTCAAATCGATATACACTAACTGTCAAATCCAAAGGAGTAATCTCAACTCCGAATAAACAATACCTGACTAAAACAAAGGCAGACTAAATTCTATATCTGGCATTGTGGATCCATCCACATATTCATAAATTCTATATGCTCTTCATTCTAGGTCTCCAACCTAACAGTCCACCTCCAACTAAATAATCCATTCGTCTCTGACTTCACCAATCCCTTTACATAAAATTCCTGTGAAGTATCTAGGAATAAAATCCGCTCATTGTCCTCTACAATATTCTGTACCGACCTTCTCGAAGCCATTGGCGCCGATGGCTCTGAAATCACCTAAGGTCGGGTTCCAGATTGCCTATAATTCTGTTCTAATGCTAACTAACCGCCGCTACAACCTGGACGGTCGCTGTTCACATACTACGGCTAGTGCCGCCATTTGTATGTATGTATGTATATGCTAGTTTTCTTAGAGTTGATATTGAAGTTTTAGGTCTAGAGAGTTGGCCAGGAAGATTGTATTTGAAGGAAAACTTGTTGCTTTGCCATCTTTTCGATTGTGTATTCAATCATCTTCAGGTTGCCAAAATAACAAACGTTACTTCAGTAATAATATTATGTATTATTATTTAAAATAAACTGTACTTTAATTAGTGGAATACAAGCAATTATATGTAAGTATTGTATTGGATACTACGATTTTAATACAGATTCATTACTAACTGTTTTCTACTATTTCTAGAATTTCCTAATAAAAATCTGGAGCGCGACACTCAGACGCCATTCAGTTTACACATGTTTTTCAAATTTCGCTAGATGTTCAGCTGGCCGTAGCTTACTTAACATGTAGATAGTGTGGATTTAGTGACTGGTTTGTTGGGTTTTTAGGACATGAGATTGAGACTGCAATATATGGCAGCGCTCTTTTTTAGCCTCCAGCAAAACTTATAAAGGCAATATAAAGTTACGCCTAACTTCATTACTTTTATTACCTCCCCCCCCCAAAGTAAAGATTCACAGAACCGGCGTTTTTGGGCATAAAATCAATTTTTCTAGGTATTTCAAATAAAAGTGAAGGGGTTTATACCTGAGAGTTTTGGCCACTGCAACGTTGAGCGTTCCTCTAAAGTGGCATTATTCAGTTAATGAGGCATTATACCATTTCTTAAATTAATTCGATTGTATTAAATGCATTCCAAGATTAAAGAAAATTGTTGTTCTCGTTTTTAGAAAAAATTACAGAAAAAACTTGGGATTCTATTCTGTAAATTCGCACTTGTTATTAACGATTTCTTCATATTTGGGAATTCTACCTTTTAATGTATCTTGAAACCATGGGATATTTACATGAGAGAATGTAAATATCCCATATACTTTAGATACGAACTAACGTTGCGATGCCTGAGAATTCCACGAGAATCTATTTGCCTGGAAAAATGTTTGGATAAAAGGGCCATTATGTGTTTAGTTAATATGGGAAATTTTACAAACATCGTTCCGCTTTTTTCGTAAAAATTGTGAAAAATGAAAACAAAACATTGATATCTGTTGAAATGGAAATTAATATTTTAAGATATTTTGTTCACGTACATCCCCCCTCCCACACACTTACACAAACACACCGAACGAAACAAACCCATTTCTAAAACAGATTTTTTCTTGCTCAGGCGATCTCAAAACCTGGATGACCGGTTAAAAGTGAAATTTCAAAATCCAGCAGGAATGCAATATTTTCTCCTTCACTAACAAAGAAAATCAATACACGCTGATACAGTAAGAATAAGAGAAAGTAAAAATGATGTAAAGAAGAGAAAGATGTATGTGATGATGGAGTAGCGGGAGGATTGCTAGCGTGTGATTGGAGCGTTCCGGGTCTTAGGAGTATCACGGTGTTCAGTGATCATTGTAGCAGCTAGATAAGTTTCAAATGTAATTAAGTACTTGACACACTGAAGCTCATGGCCGACACTTGACTCTCGATGCGGGACATATTTGAATTCCAGTACAGTGACAGTACACTGAACGTGGTGTCCGCTTTTAGAACATTCTTTTCTCAACATTGTTCACTCATAATAAAATGTTATTGGCCTACAGTGAAATTTCCAAGTACGATTGGTTTGATGAACAACTGTAATCTTCCCAGTTGATTATATTTGAGAGTAGAGAGCCTCGCTGGTTGCTGTCTGCTAACCAAGTATATATTTAGTCGGCCTTCTGTCTAATTGTAGTTGACATTTCACTAGCCTGTTGGCCATCGCTCTATACTAGCAATCTACCTAATTTAACTAACAGTCTACATAACTATCTTCGTGACAATATCTTGTCAAAAATGTTAAGCTGATAATAATTAGTGTTAATGTTTGGGCAGGGTGCATGTTACAGTCACTTGATTGAAAATGTAGTTTATTATACAATTCTATGATCTAATTAAATTCTAGTAATTATTTCAGTTAAGGTAGTAATTTAGTGTACATTTTAATATTAATTAGACTCAAATATGTTGCCGGAAAATATCGGTAAACCGAAAGTACGTTTTTACTGAAAAGATTTTTACGATCTAATCCATAAAAACATGGATGGATTTCATTAAATTAGTTGTACAAACTTTGTACACTGAGACATCATTTTTGTTCGAAACTTTTTGTCTAAGAAAGTTCATTTGAAGAAGTTTAAGACATAAAACTTTTGGACAAAATCGGTTCAATAGATTTTAAAGTTTTTGCATTTTTCATAAATAGTGTCAACGATTTTCTTTAAACTTGGTTCGTCAAGATCTAACCTTTTATTTCTGTAATTTTTATTCTTTCAGAAAACATTCATTTCGGGGGTTTCACAGGCGCTGTGAAAATCGTTGAAACTATTTATGAAAAATGCAAACTTTAAAATCTATTCAGTGGAGTACTATTCGACTAGTTATAACCCGAAATTTTATATCGAAGCATGTGGTTAGAACCTAAATTAAATATCAACTTTCAGTATTCTCTATAAACCGTCATTTATATGTTACATAAGGCTTCCCATTACAAGTATAGAATCATTAAGGTTAATTAAATATTTTATAAGAATTCCAAATTTGTTGAAAATTGGTCAAAACTCGGAAATACTATTTGCTAAATGGGCTTTACATTTGACTCCAATCTCGAAAACGGATCAATTAAAAGGATATTTATCGGATATGGCCCTTCAATATTTATATTCTGTATTACTTTCTCATATTGCTGCCAGAGAAAGTATTGCAATTTTGTCAAATCATTGAAGTTGGGTGTCCACCGCAAATACATATATTTTGAGGGCCTCTGACTAGAAAAAAAGGTTTTTAAAAGCTGCTTCCCCCTCCCGTGTATGTATGTGTGTATATCAGCACAACAAAAAAAACTGAAAATTAGCGAAAGCAATAAAGATTTCATTTCATTTCAATTGCTGAAAGTTCACGTCTGATGTTTCATTTAGCCGACAGTTTCGGTGAACATATCCGGGAATACTTTTTCCTATGATTTTTCAATTTTTCCAAATCGTCACAAAAAGAGGTCCAACGATTTTCTTGAACTTTGATGGCCTATCGCTTTTATTTGAAACATTTTTCCAGGAGATTTCATTGTAGGAATATTTCTAGGAACGCTGCGACATTAGAACTGCCTACAAACTGCACACAGCCCCTGTGTTTTAATGTTATGTTCCTTCACTAATATATTTCCATAAGTAATTAAATATAATTGCAAAAAGTATAAAATTGAATAAAATCAGTTTACTTTAAAGAATAGTTGTTCCAGTTTCCTCGAAAATGGACCCAGTGAAGTTGTTTAAGCCTGGCCTACTAACTACGCATATACAAATCTCTGATTTAAAGCCTTTTTCCGAAAAATTAGTTTTTAATGAGTAGGACGCTTGGTAAGGTGCTCATCTATATACTGCTAGTTCAGAGAAATAGCGGCGTAACTAGGGGTGCAAGCCTCGCATTGCGGGGGCCCGCAGCTGTTTTTAAAAATTATTTAAAAAATAATATTATAAAACAATTACAGAGCAATTTTTGTTTTAGTTAATAACGAATTTTATTTTGATTTTTCATGAATATAAGATGTCATGCAGGATAAAGAAACAAGTTAATCCTGATAGGCTATACCTTAATATAGTGCTGTTGTTATTATTGCAGCATCGCACTGCTGCAGCGCGGCCTTTCTTCATATTTTATTCGTACAATATTTATTCTCCTAATATTGTAATATATATAATATAGTATGCTGGGTTGGCGGAGCGGGTAATTAGCGATGTTTGATGATGAACTACCTAACCTATGTTTTAGAATCAGAGACATTTTCCGTGGTAGCCTGCTTCATTTGGGTCACGCCGGTTTTCGGGCGTTCGCCATTTTAGGATGCGTTTGTCAGACAGTGTGATCAACTACAGACTTGAACCAGAGCAAATTCAGTTTATACACTCTGAATTCTCAGAGTATATATAAACTATATATAACTAAATATAAATCTCAGAGTGTATAAACTGAATTTGCTCTGTGCAAGTCTGTGTTATCACAATGTCTGACAAAACGCATCCTGAAGATGGGCGAACGCCCGAACCGGTCGATGACCACAAAATGAAGCAGGCTACCACGGAAAATGTAATTTAATTTGTAAATGTAAATGTTAAGAAAATGTATAATTTAATTTGTAATAGTTTCTTTTATTAATTTGTAAAAATTGATGATAGGGGATTCTAGGCAAGTTGAGAATTTCGTTTATCTCCCCTCTATTCTTCATCACTTACGATCCCGACACCTGCTTGAATTAAGGGAATTAAACAGTTACTAAAAATTCTTCGTTTAAGAAAATTTGCCTTCAGAACGTTAGAATTGCAGTATAAGAAATCTGTGACACTTCACGCCCGATCTTGACTTTCTCTGCTGCTAAGAAAAGGAAAAAACTTGGGAAAATTGGGTTTTTAGCAGCCATTATTGCGAAAAAGTTTGTTTTTCAACTATTACATATCTGATCGATTAATGTCTTCTTACTGTACGTCTAGTTGTCCTTACCGTTACTCAGAGATACTCGTTGGTTTTTAAAAATATCTACCAACTGAATGTGTCTATATCCGAGATTCGTATTCCAGGGACATGTATGTATTTCTAGTGAAAATGTAATTTAGAAAACTGGACACCATGGCAACACTTCCTCTCACTATGGCAACACTTCCTCTCACAGCAAGTAATAACAGAAAGTTAAAAATAAATCTAGAAAGGCTTCCGAGCAGTTTGATGTATTTATATCGTTTAGGAATTATTAACGAGTTGGCTGTTGTTACTCTTGTCCTACTCACTAATTTTTTTAAAGCTTGAAAAAGCTGTTTTAGCAGTCGGGTTTACGGTAATAATTGAGAATTGAGTAGCCACTTGGCCACTTAATAGATAATGGAGATTGATGTGCTATCAGTTGTTAAATAAATTCTTATCACAAGTTTGTAGTTTGCTAAATATAAAGATAAAAAAGGTTGGCGACCCGCGGCTCATGTTTTATTCATTTAGCTATACTTGTTGACATATTATTATTTATTTTTTAGGATTATCAGAAGTATCGTTTAAAACTGTGAGTGTCCGGCTTCGTTAAAGCAGAATTATTTTGTTCCATCTGCGTTGCGCTCTATCGAATAATTTCAGCTTTTCTCACTGTTCCCTATAATTTTTATTGAAAATTTGTATTGACGGCACTATTGGATGGTTGCAGTTTTTCGCTCAGTTGGTAAGGATCTATTGTTTAAAGTTCCATTTTAGTACAATGTTCAGTTGTAACACCAATGTAATATTAAACGCATTGCTAGAATACCAAGTTTGAAAAATATAAATTTCTCTCGGAATTGGCCACTACGATTTTCTTTTAGCATTTTTCCGCGAAAAATTGATTTAAGTGGCATGCTGGGCAATCTGTTCATTAGGATTTATTTAAATTGTATCACAAGTTTGAATGGAGACTGCAGATGACGCTGTCTTAGGCATTCAAACCAAAGTCTTATACCCTAGAAGGCAACAAGTCTCCTCTTGCATGGTCAACTTAATGTAAATACCAACTAAACGTTCAGTAAAATTACCGAGTTAGAATTTCAAGTCACTTAGGTTAGTAGTAGTGGAACAAGAGGAAGCCATCTGGGTGTTCCACGTACCAGATTTTATTTTCGTTTTTAATTTGTCCCCATTTTCTTGAAAAAACAACAGGGTTCTGTTTAACCATTGACTGCCTTGCAGACTCTTCACCTTTATTTCAAACATTTTCCCGACGAAAGTGTCTTTAGTTGGTTGTGGTGCAGTTGAGACATTCTTCATTCTTTGTAAAATGCCAATATAATATTAGTAAAACCTTTGCCAGTTGAAAATTTGGAAATATAGTAACAGGAAGTCTTGTGAAGGTTTCATAGCAAAGTTTTCAATTGATTTACCCCAAAGATGGTTCTTTTCTTTTGGACTGCCAATGAAATTAAACTGGCAGAGTGACTTCTGTTAAATGATATTAATTCTGAAGGTGAACAACGTCTGAAATATTTATATTAAACTGGTAGATAATGCAAATGAAGATCAGTTATGAGGTCGGTAACAACCTTCACAATGAGAATGTTGTTGCGTTACATTAGTGAAGGTTATCTCAGTACCCACAGCCTCCTTGATAAGTACGTTGAAATCAGGTCACCATCGCTAATTTTATCTCCCCTTATAATTATGAATTCATATTCAAAGTTAACTAGTATTACTTTCTTTTACTACTTAAAGGGAACGTATTGTAATCGTGTCAGATTGTCGGAATTGAGTTTTGTTGACAATGGTATATGTTGTGTGTGTGTTATATAGATATATGCATGTGCGTGTGTGTGTGTGTGTGTGTGTGGTGTCAGCATACTCAAAACGAAAAATTGCCAAAAGTTTAGTTGAAAGTACATAGTTCTACCAGGGGACCGGACAATAAGGTTTTAGTGAAAACCAATCAACCGGTTGATTGAAGTACTCTTAGTTATTTTCAGTTTTGTCGAAAACCGCAACATCGATTTTCTTTAAACCTGGTATAACATTTAGACATTAAAAGAGCCACAACTTTAGTTTGAAACATTTCTCCAGAAAATTACATTTCATGGAGTTTTGGGGAGGGTCACCATGCTTTCTTCATAAGTGCTAGATATGTGATCCTATTATCTGTATAGTATAAAGAATAGAATGTTTAGTAATAAGAATTAAAATTGCCAACATATCGAGTTTCAAGTAAATCGTATGGATTAATAATAATAAGAAGGACCAACGAGTTCCTTGAACTGGTTATACAAACTCACAGATATATAGATATATATATCAGTATGAAATATTTTTCCGAGTAAGTAGAGCTTGGGGAAGCAGCAAGGTCACGCTTCCCTCCCTTAAAAGTCGGTTTTAGGTTAGATTCTCCCAACTACACTTGAAACCAGATAAATATATTAAAAAATTCTAACGCTTTTAGAAACCCACCGATATAGTAGTACGGATAAAAAGTTTAACTGGGCATCCCAAGTTGTGGATTTACTGCAAGTTCCCGGCTGTTCTAATCTAGTGATATTGACCGTTGTTATCGGAGGGAAACTTTCTCCAGGCCATCAAAACGGCTGAGACCTGTCTAGGAGCTAGAGATCTGGATTTATCAGTTCTTCAATAAAGCTTCAATCACAGCGAAAGGTACACAGCCATACTTTTTATTAAATGATCTGGCATTTGAGATGACTCGCTTGTTCGCTCCATTGAGGCTTACAGGGACGCATAGTGCAAAATTTCCAATAAAGGGGATAATTAGGATTTGTGTGTGGTAGAAAGTGTTCAACTTGATATTGTACATTTGTTGTCGCTACCTTAGATATTCTTCATAATGCAAGAGTAAAGTGTGAAATTTATTTATTAAAATGATGACCGAAAGATGCCAGATGCGAGGAGAGAGTGTTGTTAATAAGGCTGGTACAGATATATATATATGTTTGTTTGTTTCTAAAAAGCTTAATTAATAATTTTCTATTAAACCTGAAGACCAATTGATAAATAATTTTAATATGATAAACTTATTTCTGATGGAACTACAAGTGTATTTTATGTATTGGAAATTGTTTATTACGTTTTTTAAAATTGTTCACTATTGCAAAATAGATAAAAGTGTTTACTGATATGACCGGCTGTAAGCTGAATACAATGAACAGGGAATCAGACCCAGAATAATAACTTGTAAGTTAGAAGGAAATTGTGTAAACTGCAATAAGAAAACGCCGTGTGTGTGTTTCACAACAGATGTGTGTTGAATGCTGCTCTAAATGTTTTTCTTTCAGTTTTTACGCGATTTTCAGCGACTTTCATTAAATTGGCATATTAATTACTTACACATAAATAAGTAACACCTTTATTTCAAACTTGTTTCTAGAAAATTGTTTTGGAGGGTTCTCGGGAAGCTTGCTCCGCAAGTCCAAGTTTACTACAGTGTTCCATTCTACCACCTCTAGAATATCAAGGTACTTCAAAAGTACCTTTAACAGATTGATTTATAAGTTTCTGGTTGATTCTGCGTTTTCTATACACTTAAGCGCTAATTACACAGATACCTTACATCGCTCTTATTTAAAACATGTTCCCGGAAAATCCATACAAATGTTGGCACCAACAACTGCAGTCTCCATTGCCAGTACATTATGTGTGAGGTATATTTTATAATTTTGTTTAAAGTTATGAAGAAAATAATGGAATTGTGATCATTTTAATAGTGGAATGTAGTGTAGCTTTTCCTCAGCAGTTATTCACTTCCTGTTACTCCTAATAAGAGCAAGTGTTATATTTTTGTTTTGAAGTTATGTATAATACTTGTTGCTCGCGGCGCCGCTGATCCTCATGATCTATTCTGACGGATAATATCCAGCATGCGATCGGCTACATTATGCTCCTCAGTAAATTCCAATCGCTTCATGTATTTGTTTTGCTTGGTTTCGTTTACAAATAAATTCTCAAAATTATTATTTTTGATTCATTTAGTTGTTTATGGCGCGCCCTTCTTATAGATCCTTAGTATAGAAGTCGCCGGAGCCTTGTTAATCCACTGCCGTCCTCAGGCTAACGTTCTTTCTTCATAAGTAGAAAGAAGGTTCTAAACGGCATTGACCAGAAAAAGTCTTTAAAGAAATAAATATTTCTTATTGTTCTACCTTTCATTTACCATTGGTGCCCTTCATCAGGAACTCTTTGAGGTAGAAGAGAGATGTGTACGTTTCGTATTTCAATTTGAGGTAGGAGAGAGATGTGTACATGTGTATCACTTCAACTGTACGTTGTCATTGGCGGAGTAGAACCTTCTCCTTATAATTCAAGACGTGATAATTTGGGCTTTAGTTTTTAATTTTTATATTTAGATTTAATTTCTTTTAATTGTAGTTTTATAATAGTATTTAAATACTATTTATAGAACCTAACCCTGTGTATAATATCTATATCACTATTTATAGTATGCATATCACTATTTATAGTATCTATATCACTATTTATAGTATCGATATCACTATTTATAGTACCTTATCACTATTTATAATATCTATGTCACAATTTATAGTATCTTTATCACTATTTATAGTATCTTTATCACCATTTATAATATCTATATCACTATTTAAATTATAAGTAATTTAAAATGAACAGTTTACTGTGGTTTAGGTCATTCTGACTAACATTCTGTTAGCTGTTAATGCTAAAACATGCAAATTAGTGAACTAGTAGAATTATTACGATTTGCTGAGGAGAATTTCCTGACTTCGCAAAGAAAGGATTGTGATTACGTTGTTATTGGTCGCAGCTCTATTAATCTATAATCTGCTGCAAGACACTTTCCATCGCCTCCATCTTCTTTAAAGTCTGTTCTAATATAAAATGTCGCCTAGATATTTTCTTTCGGAAGTTTTCTCTGCTCAGCTGGTTGCAGTTCCGATTTTTGTTTCATATAATTATTAACTAAAAGATAAAAAAATTTGCTGCTGGAAGTTGATTTCTTGTGATCTTTAGGTCAGCCATTGCACCACCAGATAGGGAGGAAGTGCCTGCCCCACTTCTTGTGTGGCCCAACGAACCAACACTTACATTTATACCTCCAACTTTCCCACAATACACCTAGAGAATGCAAACATAATCGAGGTGTGTAAATATATGGGTTTAGCGCACCCAGCACTTGAGTGCCAATTGGCAGTGCTGATTCCGAAATGCCTACGCGGTCTGTTCGCTGCAACATCTGTCATTGCAATATTCCCAACCACTAATTGCTCCAGGACCTTGAATAGATATGGCCATAAATATTAGTAGATAATGGGATAATATAATTAATTAGTAATTAATTTATATGCTAATATTTCCATTAATTTACCTTTCTAATTTGTACATTTCTAAACCACAACTGCTTAACTTCACTTAGTGCTGAAAGAGAAATATTGCAATTTAGTTAGATTTTCGAAGTGGAGTTCCCATCGATAATACATGTTTGGAGTTTCCTTGAATCCAAAAATTTTGTTCATAAAAAAAATACTTTTTTTGGTGTTTTTTTATATGTATGTGATGACGTACAGTTAGTTAAAAGAAAATCGTTGGAGCCATTTCGAAAAAACCGCAAAGAAATGGATATACTATTTTATTGAAACCTGGCATTTTTAGCGAACCAGTGACGCCGTCTCAGCCCGAAAACTCAAGGGTTTTTCCGAAACCTAAAAGATCATCACAATTTTATTGTCACATGATAATGGATAAACAAGATCAGCAAATAGTTTGCTATAGAAACTATATCTTCTCACATCATAAGCCTTGGAAAAATATTTAGTACAAAAAATCTGGTGGGAACCATTCATACGTCTTTCCCTTACTGCAGTTAAGACGATCACTACAGTTAATATCACTTGTTCCAACTGGAAAGTGTTCTCTCAACCTTTAGTTGCCCGTAAGAATTCACATACTAGGTGGTGGTATCTGGCATAAATACCCCAGATACGTGAATGTGTTTACGTCAGAGGCAGTCAGTGCCTCGCTCACTCCCCCCATCAACATCACCCCAAAAACAAATTTTTCCTGAAAAAACTTGAAATAAAAAGTACAATTTTATTTATGACCAGTTTATCACTTTGACCCCACACGTCACCCCCATTCGGGCGGCATAAAAAAATCTTGTTGTGGCAGTCGAACTGTTAAAGAAAATCCTTGGACTTTTTTATATAAAATTTTGAAAAACTCAAAAAACCTATACTTTAAAGTCGCTCCGTTTAATCCATGTTTTTCTCAAACACTTTGGAGGCTTACTTAACGTTTTATGCTTCCCCAGAACCCTCCAGAATTGATTTTTGGATTTTTTGGATAAATGATTCACATAAAATTAGCTAGAATGGGAAATTTAAAGAACATTGTTGCAGCCGTTTTCAAGATCTTGTGGAAAGCTGAAAACATTATTCAGAAATGAAAATAAAGTACTTTCGATGAGGAATTTTAATAAAAACCATCGCCCCCCTAATGCTATGGCGATGCATATTTCATGAATAGAATATCATGTTTGTGATTATTGCGACTTCTCTTTTTGAAATATTTGTTACACCATTATCTGCAGACCATTCTCTAAAATCAGTTTTTTTCCTATCAGGGGATTTCACATGTATTTCTGATGGATTATCAGTTTCAAGATATGGCTAGGTCACAATATTTTCAGCAGTAGAGAAAGTATCAAAACAGTTGTTTTGGCTAGAATATGTACTTAACAGAAAATTGGCAAATCCGACGATAAATGCAAGGTCTTAGTGTTGTGCATGAAATATAAAACTATCTCTTCTGTAAACATCTGCTATAGTTGTAACTAAATAATCACAATAAATAGCAGTTGTAGTAGTGAAGTGGTAATGTTCATGTTTTAGAAGGCCGTGACCCGGTGCAACGTTCAATTTGCACAATGCACTCTTGGCAGTTTAATAACCTTCTCATGTTATTTTTTCAAAGGCAACAAACGAGTTTGTTACTAAACTGACAAGGTTAAATTAATTGGTGACATTTTCTTTATATTAATAATACACTAAAAAGCATTTCATTTTAACACACTTGAGAATATTGAGATAGATAGTACCAGAAAAACATTTTCAACTTTTAAAATTCCCTTCTTCTGGTAATATTTCATTGGAGTTTCCTTATGATGTTGCAAGGTTGTAGTTGTGACAACAATTAAAGTCTAATTATATGCCCAGTGACTATACTTGCAGTGAATCTGTTGGTACGCTTCTATAAAATATGTCAACTTGATCTACATTGATGCTAGCCTCTAATTTACCTTTCTTATTTGTTACTGTGACAGCAGTGTCATTCATTGTACAACTAATGAAATTGGGAGGCCACACATGTCTAACTTAGATGATACAATATATCATGATATTAGCACAAACCGTCATAAAGTCAAACTTGATTTCGCTCTAACATATTCGAGCAAATATTGCGATTACATTTTCGAAACAGTGTTTCCACCGGAAATACATTTTTTAGGTTCCGCTGAGGAAGAAAAGAAGTTTATAGAATTGATAGAGGTTTATAGTGCCTGTATGATGTTGTTAAGAGAATGTATGTAAGTATCTAAACAGAGTAACTCTAACAAAGAAAATAATCCTAACAACTGAAGCATTTGAATTAAATGAATAGCACATTGTAAGATTATGAAGAATGACTACGAAGGGTTGATGAATCATAACCACTGCCTCTTGTTGCCGTTGGGTAATTACAAATTACGTAGGTTTTATTTTTATATTTATGCACATCAACTGTTGATAATTGGTACCAAACTTGCATGGGGACCACTCCGAAGGCAAATTATCGATAAATAAAAATAAAATAAATAAATTACAAAGAAAAAGTCGCTGGATTTCGTTTGGGATCGAAAGTAATGTTCTGATCGAAATTCCTTAACTGGAATTACTATTTAGTTGAAGGTATCATTTTTTAGCGAAAACGCGTTAATCAATGTTCTTTACATTGTACCCACACTAACAAATGAAGTCTTATCACTTTGTTTAAAACAAAATTCTAAGAAAATTGATTTTAGAAAACAATCAAGTTTCAGCTAAAATTTCGGTCTGAAGAAAATCATATAACGGAAATTCTACTTCACTCAATGCATTTTGGTTTTACGATTTCTTCATTAGGTTACTTTAGACTTGATTTATATAAGCTAACACTTAAAGGCTGTCACGTTGATTTAAATTTTCTTCACAGAACATTGATTTAGTTTAGGGGCGTATCCCTCAAAATTCGCTTATGCTGTTCTTTTTCTTTAACGCGTGTCAACATCTGTGGAAATTGGCGCTGGCAGTCTTCTCAGTGCCCTGCCGGCCAGTGTGCAGTGTTCTCTTTCTACCAACAGCACTGTCCATCATCGGAGTGGCTGTCTCCTACGGCTAGAGAATATAAGGTTTGCAAGGTGAACTTGAACCCTGGTCCTTCGTTTCCATCTAGTGCGGTACCACTGAGCTAATCCCTTCCTCTATAGGCATTTGTGGATGTAATAGTTTGCTAACTTTAAAGAAATTCGTGGAGTCATTTTTGACAAAATAGCAAAGAAAAAATCATTTAATAATCACCCACTTCCGGTTGACGGATTTTGTCCCAAAACTTAGTGTCGGATGCGATTATGTTAACCGATCACTTATTACTATGTTTGAGTTTCGTTACGTTGTTTGTAGGAATTTGGTTCACTCATACTACACATTTTGTTCATGAAGACCATTCATTTACTTATATTTTGTCCTACATATTTATAATCAAACAAATATACTCAAGTTGATATTTCAGTTTCGAAAATTTGAACAATCGCAATATTCTCGCGAAAGCAGTCAGAGAAAGAAATGAATGCGGTATTTAATCACGATTTTACAATACAATTTGTGTTATTAAAATTTGGCATTAAGATTGGAGAAGTGAGATGGCCATCTACCCCTGGGCTAATTGCTAACTTTTAGTCAAGAAGAGTGTTGCGCCCAACGACATTATTTGTTATATATTTGCATATAAGTGGTTACTAGCCTTCAGTACAGTACAGTGGAGTCAGTCCGTCTCCAATATGGCCACTTCTTTCATCACAAAGGAATTACATTTATTTTATTTTTTCTGCCAAGCCAGTCTTAATAATTGCTAATATTAAATATATGAAGCGAGGTTGGGTTCGCGTTGTCTAACATGTGTTTGAAAAATTTACACATGTTGGACATCTTCAGTTCGGTGAGACGCTCGCTAACTCTCCTGACCATATGGTATTTAAGAATCACTCTGTATCATGCCTAACATGTTTGCCGTTTAATTCCTAATTAGCATACCATAACATTTATTTAAAATGATGAACACCAATTTGTCTTCTTTAGGTTTTATATCAATTTAGCGCCCATCATATCTAGTGGTAGATAGATAAATATACAATATCTAATAAAGGAAAGGATTTTGAGTTTCGGTCTTTTTTTAACCAAAAATAAAAAAACTTAAATTTTTGCCAACGTTTCGACAAATATATTGTCTTTTTCAAGGCATAAAAAATAAAAAATATAAAAACTAAAAAATCTTTAAAACATATCCAACTTGAATACTTATGTAAAATTTAGAACTAAAAAGTTGAGAACACCTCAACAACACAGAGAAAAGTGAAAGAATAAACCCTATTCTTTTATTCTTTACTTTTCTCTGTTTATTCTTTCACTTTTCTCTGTGTTGTTGAGGTGTTCTCAACTTTTTAGTTCTAAATTTTACATAAGTATTCAAGTTGGATATGTTTTAAAGATTTTTTAGTTTTTATATTTTTTATTTTTTATGCCTTGAAAAAGACAATATATTTGTCGAAACGTTGGCAAAAATTTAAGTTTTTTTATTTTTGGTTAAAAAAAGACCGAAACTCAAAATCCTTTCCTTCATACAAGTAACGGTCGAGAAGAATCTTCCACAATATCTAATGCAAAATATACACATTACTGGAGTTCTGTGTTTTCTAAATATATACAAACTATTAAGAACATACAAAAGTATGAAATATTCTTTTAATGTTTAAGATTAATTCAAAATAAGAATATTAGATACACTGTGTGATTCATAAAAATATATATATAATATTGCAACGTTTAGTATTCAATTACATTAAAAAAAAAATTCCATGATGCTAAATAACATTCTTCTATAATTGGTTTTTGTTAGTTGCGTTCTGGTAAAGAATACGGTAAATAGGGATCTAAAGCTAGCTAGAGGTGTTGGGATCTAATGCTAACTAGAGGTGTTGGGATCTAATGCTAACTAGAGGTGTTGGGATCTAATGCTAACTAGAGGTGTTGGGATCTAATACTAACTAGAGATGTTGGGATCTAATGCTAACTAGAGGTGTTGGGATCTAATGCTAACTAGAGGTGTTGGGATCCAATGCTAACTAGAGTTGTTGTGATCCAATGCTAACTAGAGGGATTGGGATCTAATGCTAACTAGAGGTGTTACACTAGAGGTAATACTAAAGGTGTTATAAATGAACATTTTAGTATATTCATTACTACATTACTTAACTACAACCCTGACTATTTTCCCAAAGTAGCCCGTTATCTGGGTAAGAAGAAATCCGGCAAAGTTTGGTATTCAGACGATTTAAGGGTACAGAAGGAAGTATTGGATTAGGTCTGTGAATTAGGGAAAACAAGGAGCATCCAAGATCAGACAAATGTTTATCAAAAATTAAAAAGAGTCTACAGGGAAAACTTGAAGAAAGCTAAACAAAATTATAATGGGATGTTGTTAATACAAAGAATAACGCTGCATGGAGGTTAATTAACAGTAATAAGAAGATATCTAGTTATAATATATCCATAAGTGCAGAAGAGTTTAATATTCACTTCGTAGAAATGCCACAGATATCTACTCCAGGACAGATTAATAATATTTGTACCAGACTTGGACCTGGGTACAGGAGTGGAATTGAAAATTAGTGAAGTTAGTGAAGAGAGGGTATTAAAAGTGGTGAAGGAAATGAAAAGAAAGAAGAGTGAAGATCACTTTGGCTTTTCTAATTTCTTTATTTAAAAAAACAATACACTCATACATATAACACCACTCACAATCTAATAAATCGTTTTATAGTAGAGGCAGCTTCCCAACAATATTAAAAATAGCTAGTAATTGCTGTATATAAAAAACAGAACGGTCGAAAGATCCAGACAATTTTCGACCAGTAGAGCTTTGGTGCTAGTTTTGTCGAAAATATTAGAAAAGATCGTTGCTAAACAGTTATTAACACACCTAGAAGGCAATAATTTAATTAGTAACTCTCAATTTGGCTATAGAGAAGGTTACAATGCTGTTGCCGCAGTCTGTACACTTGAGGAGCAAATAATGGAGGCTTTCGAGAATAAAGAACATGTGTGGTTAGTTTTTGTGACGTCAGCAAAGCCTTCGATATGGTTTCCCATGATATATTACTTTTAAAATTAAATGCTATGGGATCATAGGAACTTCATGGAATCTCTTTAAAGAATACCGGTAGAGAAAAATCAGCTGATTTTAAGTGAAAATTAAACAAAAAATCATATTATTCAGCATGAATAACATGGAAGGGCAAGCTGATATGACACTGCTTCTGGGCGTTACTTTGCACTGCTTGCTTTCTTGGAAAGGTCATATTATCTCCTTAAGTTATAGATTGTCTCAGATAATCTATTTATTGAGAAAAATGAGAGATGAAGTTTCTAAAGAAGTTTTAAGAATGGCATTTCGCACTACTCCATTCAAGAATGGCTTATTTCGCACTATTCCATTCAAGAATGGCTTATTTCGCACTATTCCATTCAAGAATGGCTTATTTCGCACTATTCCATTCAAGAATGAGCTATGGGGGGAAACACCTAAGCATCTGCAATATTTAAATTGGCAAAAAAAAAATCAAAGTGATGATGCACAAAAGATTCGTGACAGCGGTAAACCTCTTTTTACAGAGCTAAATGATATGACTCTGCCTTCTCTTTACATCTATAGGCTAGCTAAAAATATTCAAAAAGACTATTAATAAATTTTTAATAAGTAACTCATCCATCAGGCACATAGAGTTGTAGACATCATCGCTACCTCCCTTGAGCGGAAACATTACTGCCCGGCAGTTTTTCTTGACATCTGCCAGGCATTCGATCGGGTGTGGTATCCGGGTTTATTGTGGAAACTCAAGGGCATCCTCCCCTCTACATACTACCTCATCCTTAAATCGTATCTCTCCGATCGCCATTTCCTGGCTGCCCAAGGCACTTCCTTTTCTCCTATATTTCCCATCCTCGCTGGCGTCCCACAGGGGAGCATACTTGCTCCTCTTTTATTCACAGTATACACGACTGATCTCCCATTACATCCTAACACTACCACTTTCACCTTCGCTGATGATACGGCTATCCTTTCCTCTAATAGTGATCCCGTCATGGCTACTCGCCAACTTCAAACCAACCTCAATCTCCTCAAACCGTGGCTCCGCAAGTGGAGAATCAAGGTTAATTTACACAAATCACATACTCTTCACCTTAAACCGAAAAACCCTTCCCGCCATTCAATTCAACCATAATTTTCTCCCGACAGTAAACCAAATCCGCTATCTCGAACTCCAACTAGACGGACGATTAACATGGAACCCTCATGCTAGACTCAAAAAATAAACTAAATTACCGATACAGAATGCTAAAACACTAGTAGACAAACGCTCAAAACTTACACTCCACAACAAAAGACAACTGTACAATTCTTTACTAGCTCCTATTTGGACATACGGATTCGATTTATACGGGAGTGCCAAAAACACAAACTTCGCATTCAATCCCTACAGTCTAAAATCCTACGCACCATCGTCAATGCTCCCTTCTACGTCTCCAACCTCACTATCCACACTGACCTAAAAATTCCCTTCGTCATCACTTTAGCCAAATCCCGCTACCTAAAATTCCATTCCAAATTATCTTCTCATTCCAATCCCCTAATTCAAGCCCTCTGTAATTCCACTCTCCCCACAAACCCGCCAAGACGGCCGCGCGACCATCTAAATACATAACGACGGCTGTCTTGAGATACAGTCGTACACACTAAGGCCATATGGCGTATTACGAATGCTATCGCTGGCTAGCCGTCGTTCATAACTTCAAGCCAGGGTGTGCGCGCTAGCGCATACTTTTATTTCATTATTCATCTGTTTTACTTGTTGTATGGCTACTGTACAGTTGTAAAAATGTTTAAATAAAAAATAAGAAACTGTTTTTACAGTATTCTATGAAAAGTGGTGCACTGAAGATTTCAAACTAAACTGATCATTTTTAGATGTTTACTGCAATATAAAGTTTTTAACAAGTTATTATTATTTACAGATCAGTTTTATTAAATATAATAATAAAATAGGCAGTTTTATTCGCAGTCTTTATATCACAGTCTCATTTATTGTAGTAGTATTTAGTTTACATATTGTTATCTATTACTATTACTATTACTTTGTGCTATATTATGGACTTGGACGTGCCTTTTGTATTTTTTGTAATGTACTGGCAAAAATTAACCAATAAATATATATACAGCTCATCGCTGAGGATATGTCTCTCTTCATGTTCACATTCTCAGTTACTAGTTACTGGTTCAGTTCAAACTGCATTAAATGTTCAGAAATTATTTCAATATCTGTACAATTTATTAGGACAACATATTTATGATAAGTATAGAAATAAACATTGATATTGTGACAGACTGTTAACTATACGATTAGTATAGAATGACCGCCAGATAATGTTATGTGTGAGACATAAAAATGTTTTTACGAACTTATTAGCAAGTTGTTAACAAAACACTGTGTTTTTTATCAGCTGCAGCTGATATAAAAAAAGAAACGTTTTGCACGAGTTATGTAGCCATTGCGCTGCGCACTTTATTTATATTCGCATCAAGTGCTTCAGCCAGATTAGTAGTCTGTGCATGTGAAGCGATCTATTACGCTAACATTCCTCCTCCACTAACATATTACATTGTTTTCCTCCAATGTGAAGGCCATCCAGATCGCTGCAAGAATGGCCCTGGTGCGAACTGTTCGCCTCAGGCCGCTCATCCCATTGTACTACTGTAATACTAGATCATTAGTGTGTAGTTGAAATATTGTTATATTATTTAATCCAATTTTACTTTGATTTGTTAATTTTGCCCTTAATAATTATGCTCTAATAGCAATTTGCCGTCATTGGATTCGTTCTTGGTTTTATTTTTATTTTTTGGAATTAAAAAATTAATTGTAGTGAGACATTCAGACAACTTTCTCTAAATGTAATAATTATTTCAAATCTAATTGACAAATTTGCTTCAATCTTGGCATTTTTACTAAATGATTAGCCCTTAACATCTCCCTCTTACTCACTCTCTCACTCTCTTTCATACATACTAAGTGATTGGACCTTAACATCTCTCTCTTACTCTCTCTCTTTCATATATACTAAATGATTGGCCCTTAACATCTCCCTCTTACTCACTCTCTCTCTTTCATCACATACTAAATGCCTTGGCCTAACATTCCTCATACTCACTCTCTCTCTCCTCTTTCAAATACGAAATGATTGGACCTTAACATCTCCTCTTACAACTCTCTCTCTCTCTCTTTCATACATACAAATGATTGGCCCTTAACATTCTCCCTCTACTCTCTCTCTCTCCTCTTTCATACATACTAAATGATGTCCATTAACATCTCCTTTTACTCTACCCTCTCTTTTCATACATACTAAATGATTGGGCCCTAACATCTCTCTCTTACTCACTCTCTCTCTCTTCATACATACTAAATGATGGCCCTTAAAGCTCCCTCATACTCACTTCTCTCTCTCTCTTCTACATACTAAAGATTGGACCTTACATCTCCCTCTTAATCACTCTCTCTCTTTCATAACTCTAAATGATGGCCCTTAACATCTCCCTCTTACTCTCTCTCTCTCTCTCTTTCACATACTAAATGATTGGCCATTAACATCTCCTTCTTACTCTTACCGCTCTCTTTCCATTACCATACTAATATGAGGCCCTAAAATCTCTCTCTACTCTCTCTCTCTCGTTCGTACATACTAAACTGATGGCCCCTAACATCTACCTCTGACTCTCTCTCTCTCTCTCTTTCATACATACTAAATGATTGGACCTTAACATCTCCCTCTTACTCTCTCTCTCTTTCAAACATACTAAATGATTGGCCCTTATCATCTCCCTCTTACCTCTTTCTTTCTCTCTCTCTCATTCATACATACAAACTGATTGGCACTTAACATTTCCCTCTTTCTCTCTCTCTCTTTCATACATAGTAAATGATTGGCCCTTAACATCTCCCTCTTACTCTCTCTCTTTCATACATACATACACACACACACACACACACACTCACAAATCCACTCGTACACTTTTTTTTAAGGGCAGTATCAGACCTCACGCTCATACCAGCCCGTCAAGGTATACTCACCAAAAATAGCATGAGAACAGAAATCCTGATAATTTATATATATAGTGGAGCGTATATTATATTCGTGCACAAGTACTGGTTATTGAAAATATGAAGAGAGTGCGGATGCTAAAAAAGAAGGAAACCGACTTCTTAAAGGGGAAAGGTAACATCCGCGAGAGACGGTGACGCATGTTTCAATCCACAGTTTCAGCTAGACTACTTCACTTATTGCGGGTCAAAGGGCACAGTATCCCTTTAAAACCGGCGTAACTCCAGGAAATCTGGAAAAGGAAACAGCCCGCAGCACCTATCGTCATTTTATTTGTTGAATTGCAAGCGAGATAGAGGAGAAATACGAGTATATACGAGTATATAGGGCGAGACCTGACGGGAGTTCGTCTAATGTATTTATATATACAAACTAAAGCCTATCGCTTATAAAATATCATAAACTAATAAGCTACTTATATATAAACTCTATACACTAATAACAAAATTATGATTGTCATATGTAATAAAACTGTTGTTTATTAGTTTATAATACAATTTAACATAAAATCACATTTGAATACAAAAATATTGACAAATAGAAACTGTATAAAAATTGAAAATTGTTAGAAAAGTAAGATAAAGATAAAATAACTATGAAAATTTAATTTAGAAAAGCGTGGAAAATTTTGAGTCTCATTTTAAAAATATTACTAGGTAATGCATAAGATTAACTATAAATCAATATATACAAGCCAACAAATGAATTCTGAGTAATTATACTAAAACGGTGAAAAACTAGACAAATTTAATTAATATTAATTCAAAGTTGTTTTTGTACTTTTGTGACTGAACAGCGGTTCATGGACAAAATATCAATTCTACTGCCCTGTTGATTACAATTATTCATAACTCTATTTATGTTAGAATATTGTTGATATTTATCTGTGGTTACTTATTACAAAGGGAAGGATATTACGAGTATTATAAGAAGGGACATTGATGTTAGGATAGGACATTAATTAGGGATAGGATATCAAACAGACTATATCATTATTATTTTGGAAAGAAAAAGGATATCAAAATGTTAAAAAAAAAAAAAAAAATGCTCTTTGCAAGTATATGTTTTGACAAAAACATTCTGATGCCCGAAACCAGTCGATGACTACAAAAAGAAGCAGGCTGTTGCGGAAAATATCGCTGATGCCTTCCAGCTCTGCGGAACGAACCCAACATCTATATCTTTATATTGCAATCCTATTTTGTATGCAACCATTCTGAGACATTTGTTTTGAATTTTTTCAATGGAACGAGAAAGGAATTTATAATAACCAGTTCACTGATGCGTATTCTAATTGAGATCTTACCAGGGAGCAATAAAGATTTCGCACGGAAGAAATTTTTGTTGAAATGTTTAGTGTCTGCTCAAAAAGCCGAAGGTCTTTAGAAATTTGTGACATATATTGTAGATGATTATTGTATGGGAGCTACTACTTCGACTACAGATCCAAAGAAGACATCGGAAGCAAATTGCAAATACATGTATAATCTATTTGCAAATACATGTATAAACCTTAAGGGGGGGGGTCCTAGAATTTAGTATAGAATTTTAGTTTTTTTTTTTTTTTTCCAAGGGTTCTGTACCGCGACCATTTCTTGATCTATTGTACCCCTCTCTGGTGCCTAAGATGAGCTAGCTCATCTATAGCATCCTCTCCAGGTTTAACTCCCTGAGGAATCTCAGGATCCTGGAAGGTTCTAGGGTAGGTATTTCTTCTTCCCCTATCTGGTAACAACCCAGACTACTGAATCTTCTTTGAATGACAGCATCACAGTCCGTGAGGAGATGTATCGGAGTTTCCTCCGCCTCTCCACAGAATCTGCATATGCCGTCAACTGCTAGGCCAAGCTTTCTCAGGTGTCCCCTGAGTCTGCCGTGCCCCGTAAGGAATCCCGTAAGAATACGGATCCTATTCTTACTCAGACTGATGAAGGCTTTCGACCTTTCCTGGTTGTAACAACCCAGGCAGACCTTGGCCTGCCTCAGTCCCGGGATGGTGTACCAGAGACGAGCTCTTTTAGCCACCTCCTCCTTCTTGATTTCTTCTAGAAGTACCTGGTCACTGACTCCACAAAAGGGCTCTGGCCCAATAAGAGGAGATACAGCGCCTTCCTTTGCCAGGGCGTCAGCTGCCTCATTACCATCCACGCCGACATGTCCCGGCACCCAATGCAGGGTAACTTTATTGCTCCTGCCTAGTTCATTAAGTTTGCCTAGGCAATCCCATACCATTTTAGAACTGAGTACGTAAGAGCTCAGTGCTTTAATGGCCGCCTGACTGTCGGATAGGATAACTATCTCCTGATTCCGATATCCCCGATCGAGGTTCAACTGAGCGCACCTTCCAATAGCGTAGATTTCCGCCTGGAAGATGCTAGGAAACTTGCCCATGGGCTCTGAGTGTTTGATTCTAGGCCCAAACACCCCTGCCCCGGTTCCTTCGAGGGTCTTAGACCCATCTGTGTACCACTTAATGGCATGCTTGCTAATACTGTCCAGGGCGGATCCATCGCTCCACTCTCCTTTCGTACTTAGCTTTGTAGAAAAATTCCTAACGAAGCTATATTTCTTAGTCATCTCTAGGAAAGTCCCAGGGGAGGGAGCCTGCAGAAGGGGGCATTCGCCCCCCACCGCCCAGCCCACATCCCCCCATGCCCTCCCTAGAGATTCTGAGGAGGGATCCCTTCGCCACTCGCTCCACCATTAGGTGGAGCGGTGTGAGATTGAGAATAACCTCAATCCCGGCTGTAGGGCACGTCCTCATAGCTCCCGTCGTGCATAGGCACGCAAGGCGCTGTACTTTGTCAAGAGTCTTCTTGACCTTCTCGAGCTTTGCTCTGCTGTACCACGCTACTGCGCCATAGGTGATAATAGGTCTCACCATCATAGTGTACATCCAAATAAGAATTCGAGGAGGGCATCCCCAGGACTTGCCCGCCACCCTCCTGCACACCATGAGAGCGCGAGTAGCTTTACTGGCAGTTATTTCAACATGCCTATTCCATAGAAGCTTACTATCCAGAGTTACCCCAAGATATTTAACCTCCTTCTTCCACTCTAGATCAACTCCAGCTAACTGGATACTTTTCAGATGTGGAGGAGCCCTGCGCCTTGTAAAAGGAATTACCGTGGTTTTCGCTGGGTTAATACCCAACCCCACAGAAAGGCACCATCTATTAGTGATGTCTAGACCCCTCTGTAATATTTCACAGAGGGTATCCTCGAACTTACCCCTAGCAATTATGACAGTATCATCGGCATACCCCTGACAGGAGATGTCGAGATCCGCCAGTTTGCAGAGGAGTTCGTATACTACCAAACTCCATATTAGGGGTGACAAAACCCCCCCTTGAGGACAACCCCTGGTCGTACTGACTCTAATGGTTTGTTGGCCCACCATCGTCTCCACTGTTCGTGTGGACAACATCACATTCACTCACCTCACCATGGTGCCGTCAACCCCCCTTTTAATTAGGGCCCTACTGACGGCCTCATGGGAGGAGTTATCAAAGGCCCTCGCTATGTCAAGAAAGACACAGATGGCCGTCTCCTTGACATCTAGAGATTTCTGGATAGCACTCGTCAGCTCATACAGAGTGGTATCCGTTGATCTTCCCGCTCGGTATGCATGCTGTCGCGGGTGCAAAGGCACCCTCTCCAGAATCTCCGTTCTTATATAACTATCCAAGGCTTTCTCCATTGCCTTAAGAAAAAAGGACGTAAGGCAGATAGGCCTAAAGGATTTGGGCAGGGTGGAGTCCTTATTCCCTGCTTTCGGGATGAACACCACCCTTGCCCTTCTCCATGGTCTCGGTATGTACCCGAGTGCCAAACTGCTTCTAGTTATTCGAACCAGGTGTGGTAGGATCTCCCCTATGCCCCTCTGTATAAGGGCGGGAAAGATTCCATCCACACCCGGTGACTTGTATGGCAAGAACGAGCCAATTGCCCATTCCAGCCTCGAAGGAGTACAGATGGCTTTGGCTACTTCCCAATCCACCCTGCCGGGCCTGCCTGGTTCCATTACTTCCAAAACATCCTCCCACGGTAAACTCCCCGGGTAGTGAGTATCCAGCAGGAGATGAGCCCTTTGCTCTCCATCTTGCGTATAGCTGCCATCAGGGTTTCTGAGCGACATATGAGCTCCCATGCC